>APFE030732431.1:107654-138703 GCA_000404065.3 Pinus taeda | reverse complement strand
TCATACTCACAGAACCACTCTCTATGGGGAGTGAAGTGAAAGGATGCACCTGAGTCAATTAACCATGCCTCATGATCTACATGTGTACTTGAAGAAGCCAAGTACACATCCCCACCTTCAATATGTTGAGCAACCCTGACTATGCCAATCCATTTTCCCACTGTTGTGGTTCTAATCTCATCACTCCATTGTTTGGGTAGTGAACATGCTACAAGTACCAGTCTAGTGCGAACTGCGGGTACTTCATTTGGTCATTAAAATCATTGTTGGTAAACTTTAGCTGCGGAATTTTTCCCCAAATATTTCCTTTGAATGGAACATCCTCTAGCAATAGTGGTGTGAATATCCAATATTTCACATATTTGGCATCTTTTACTAGTTTATAGTTTGGCTTCCTCGGTGGGATGTATGATAGTAGATGCGAGATGAAAATTGTGCCCCCTTCGTCAGCTTATATTTCTTCCAATTATTCTTCCTTAATTTTGACTTTCTTAAGCTTCTCTTAGGTTTCATATGTTTGGTAAGCTTCTTGTCTTGCTTGTTTTTGGATCTTTCTTCCTTGGTTTGCTTCTGCTTCCTTGGTGATTTCCATTGTTTCTGCAGCGTCAATGTTGTTATTGAGGGTGATGCAACTATGCGTGCTTCTATTGCTGGTGTGGACATATCCACAGCTTCCATAGCACCGTACAATCCCTTCTCTTGAAAAATCTAAACAATATCCTCCCAAGATCACTCAGACGACATACCCAATGCACTCTTCTGAAACTTCTTCGCACTATTACTCACTCAAACTCTCGATTTAGCAAAGTTCTTGATCAAAGCGGGATTCAACTATTTATAATAATTCTAGCCTTTGAACCTCATCATTATATTTGATTCTTTCTCGAATTTGTTCAGATTTCATCATTAAATACATATCTATCCATAAATTTTGTCGATCTGTCATCTTAAATGCAACTTTATGTGTGTATTTCCCCTTTTAATAGTCATATTTTCACTTTCCTGGCGAACTTCAACATGTTCCCTATTATAGCACACCTTTGTCTTACGTCACGACTACCTGCGAACTTCGACATATTCTCGATTATAGCGAAGTACTTTCTTCATCGAAGCTCTCTTTGCAACGTATTTTATAGTCTAGTGCCCACTTTCAACTGCATGTGACACTAAGATTTTCCTTCTTTCTTCTTTAGTGTGAAGTTGTAGGGATAGGGTTTGTCCTTGTACAACTTCAATCTACTTCCATTCACTTTTCCTTGAATTAATTCCCCATTTAGCTTCGCTGAATACACTACACCTCCATTAGTAATATACTTAATCACATATGGGCCTAACCAATGTGTTTTGAATTTCCCTGGATATTTCACAAACTTGATGTCATAGAGGAGAACAAGGTCTCCTACCTAAAACTTATTTTGTTTAATGTGTCTGTCATGACAAGCCTTTCCTCTCACTTTTTTTACTTGTTGATGAGATCCTGCTATAAACCTGTCTTCTTCCATAGCCAATAACTGCAACATCCTTTCTTCCATAATTTTGGGGTCTGCCATACTTTTAAGAGCTGCAATTATTAGGCTAGGGACAATGTTTCCATGGGCATCATAGCTTCTTCCAATAAACCAACCTAAAGGGTGTCTGACCTATCAACTTTTTGCATGTAGTCATATAAGCCCATAATATTGTTGGAATTCTAAGATCCCAGTCATCCATGTTCACATTACATACCTTGGTCAGTTCATTCTCCAAAATTTTATTGAATGCTTCCACAGTTCCATTTGCCTAAGGATGATAAGGAGTGCCCTTCTGGTGGTAAACTTGAAATTCCTCAGTTAATGCTTCAATGGTCTTATTCAAGAAATTTCACCCTTGGTCACTCATCAATATCTTTGGACACCCCAAATCTGGACAATATGTATTCAAGGATGAACTTCGCAATAGTTTTTGCATTTCAATCCTTCACTAGTTGTGGTTCAGCCCGCCTTGTCAAATAATCAGTTGCAGTGATTATATACCTTGCGCCAATCCTTTTCCTTGGTGGATTGATAGGTCCAAAAAAATAAATAGCCCACTTATCAAAATCCTGCAATGTCACTTGTGGCACCAGTGGAATTTCATCTCTTCTTGAAGGTTTCCGTGTTCTTTGGAAGATATCACAAGCTTGACAGTATTCCTTTACATGTTTGTGTAGTGTAGGCCAGCATAATCCTACTCTTAAAATTTTCTATGCAGTAGCTTTCCCTACATAATTTCTACCAACTGCTCCACTATGAGCTTCTGTTAAAATTATCTGTCTTTCATGCTCAAGAACATACCTACGCAATGTTTCATTTGGTCCCATTTTATACAAATTCCTGCTATCAGCGAAAAATTTGTTGCCTTAACCACCAATTGTTTCTTCTGTTGCGTAGTGTATTCTAAAGGATCCATCCCTGTAGTTAAGAACTGAATAATATCAGCGAAGTGATCATCTGCTACCCTGATTGCAAACAACTACGCATCAAGATGATTATCCTCTATGTTTGTTGGTTCTTCTCTTGTTTCCAACCTTGACAAATGATCAGGTCCAGCATTTAGTCTTCCTAACTTAATAACAAATTCAAATTCATACTCCTAAGATAATAATATCCATCTGCAAATTTTTCCTCCTAAAACAAGCTTATTGACTAAATACTTTAGTGCAAAGTGTTATGTGAACATCTTAAAATGTGATCCCAGCAAATAATGTCTAAATTTCTACAATGCATATACCATAGTTAGTCCTTCCCTTTTTTTAGTTTTATAGTCCTTCTCTTCTTTAGACAGTTTCCTACTTGCAAAAGATATAAGGTGATCGATTTCTGCTACACCTGGTTGTGCCAATACTACTCCTAAAGTTATGCACGAAGCATCCACATGAACATGAAATCCCTTATTCCAATACGAAAATACCAATATATGAGCAATTACCATCTTTTATTTTAGTATGTCAAGAATATTTTGACATTCCTTGTTCCATAGGAAAGTGGCATCTTTATTTAGTCATTTTTTCATAGGTGCAATAATCTATGCGTCTCCTTTGATAAATTTTCTGTAATATCATGTATGTCCCAGTGTGGTGTGAAGTTGTCTCACTATCTTCAGTGGAGGTAAATTCACAATAATAGCAATATTTGTAGGATCCACCATCAATCCTTGCTTACAAACAATATGTTCCAGCAATATACCAAAAGGTACACAAAATATACACTTATTGATATTCAAAGAAATCTAAGACTGCCTGCATGTGTCAAGCATCAATCTTAAGCTTGCAACATGTTTCTTTAGTAACCCGAATATTGTCCAATCATTGAAGTATACTTCTAAGAACTTGTGAATATATTCTTTGAAAGTTGCAACCACCACTCTTAAAAATATACCAGGGGCATTCTTCAATCCAAAAGGCATCATTGTATAGATATGATCCCCATTATGTAGTGAAGGTTGTTTTATGTCGATCTTCTAGTGCAATTATAATCTGATGGTATCCTGAAAATCCATCTGTAAATGACTAGGCCTCCTATCCAGCTACATTATCCAACACCTCATCTGTAAAGGGCATAGGGAAGGGATCATGTACACATGCGTCATTCAATTTCCTTAGATCCACACAAATCCTAATTTCTCCTTTAGCCTTATTTTCCTGGACCACCATAGGGCTTACCCACTCTAATTCTTCCACAGGTTCAATGATCCCTTCTACTATCATTTTATCTAATTATTCTTTTACATTTTCCTTATAGTTTGGATTCAATGATCCCTACTACTATCATTTTATCTAATTATTCTTTTACATTTTCCTTAGGGTCTTTGCTTGACAGGCTTCACATCAGGCTTTAAAGGAATCTTCATAACTCCTAAGTCTTCTACTATGCCCTTCATATCTGAAAACTTAGTGGGAAATAACTCTTGGTATTCATTTCAAAGATATGTCACTTTGTTGATTGTTTCTTCATCCCAATAATATCCTACTGTTGCAAACTTTGGCTTCTCTTTTGATCCTATATTTACCTTCTTTGTCTTCAATTGATTTGTTATATCAGGAATTTCTATCTCAGGTCCAATCACTTCACAGTGGCCTTCATATTCTTCTATGTCAATATTGTGAGGATCTTCATCTTCTTCTGCATTGATGTTGTAGCATTCCAGTACATTATGCAGTTGTGCAACCCAATCAATCTGCCAAGTGAGTGGAATTTCATTCTCAAAAATCTTCTTTTTAACTATCTGAAGGGTTGAATCTATATATGGGCAATCATATTCAAAGCTAAAGGTCAATATAAACCCATCAACCATTTCTTCCCAATTCGCGTTACCATGTCAAAGTTCTATTTCCAAGTACCAGTTTTTAGGAATTGTCTCCAATGTATGGATGAACCCATGCACCCATTCTTCTCATGGAATCTCCTTCCATGTTGTCATGCAAAGTTGGATGTGTTCTCTCGAGCCAGTTTGACCATCATATTTATTTGCCAACTCTATTTCTACTTGACCAAACCTTACCCATATCAACCTTCGACATTCTTCCAAGTTCCTATATTCCTCTTATGTGTACCCCACCATCTAGCATGAGTAGCTCTTAGGGCTATATCTAGAGCTAACAATATTTTACATTATGGTACCTGCTCTTCATATTCTTTAAGAAAAAAATTATATCACCCAAACCATTATAAAAAGGTAAGTCACATACCTCGGTTGTCATACAACGAACTACTTTAGTGATCCTTACACATCGCCTTGTAGACACTTCATGTAACTTGTTTTGCCAATTTTCCAATTCTTCTTCTGAATATGAGGTACAGGAACTGTCATGTTCCCAACCCATTTTTCCATCTGCAGTGGGGTTAATCCATTCTTCTTTTATTGTTATATGATAAATGTTGTCGATGTCAGCTGCATTGTACTCCTCTTTAACTATTTCAGTATACCTTGCTCCTTCTTATGGATCCAAAGGAACAATCAGTCTCATATTGTTGCTTTCAAATATCATTTTCCTCTTCTTTAAGTTAATTATAGACATGTTGGAAAATGCCCAATTCAATCCAAGTAATGCAAGATAGGGTTTACTATCATACACAATTTCTATCACTTCAAAATCAGTGGTAGTGTGCACCCCTTCAGTGTCCACTGTAATACCTGATAATCTTCCTAGAGGAACAATGTTTTGTTGATTTTCCATCTTTAGTTGAATAGGTGACCATTGCAACTTCGACGTACCCATCAACTCCCATGTCTTCTTTGGTAATACATTGGCATCAGATCCTAAATCCATAATAACCTAATCCATATCATATTCTCCAATCTGTGCGGTAAGCCTCATTTCTTTCTAGTCCTCTTCTTATGTCAATTTAGATTGTTAACTGCATGCATGTCTCTTTGTGGTACTTCTTTTGAAGCATAGGAGTCTATCAATTCCTGCAACCCTTCCCTAGCTTTTTGGTTTCTTAACAACTTCATGCAAGTTTGTAGAAAAGACTTCAAAATGTATGGATCCACATCTTGTGTCACAACTAATGTTATATTGCAGTTATTATTCTGTTTTGGTTACACGCTAGAGGTCAAAGCCCCAACATCAATAAGGCTTCGCTTCACTTCCATAAAGGCTTATTTTTCATTTTTAATATCAAATATAGGAGCTTTTTCAGTATCCTTTCTTACCCATGTAGCTTCAGCTTCCTTCTTTCCCTCCACTTTATAATCTCTAGTTGCAACTCCACTCTTTGTTACAATGTTAATGTGAGGTTCATAAGTCCTTAGTTCCACAGTCATCATTTGGATGTTTGTGTCGGTTGTTGGTTCCTCTTTTCTACATTTTTGCCATAAGTACCAGACATTCTTCAATAACGTGATCAAAATATTTATAATACTTACATGTCGTGGTAGGATTCTCACAATCTCTTGCAAAATGTCCTACCTGGCCGCAATTATAGCAAATAATTTGTCCTCATCCTCGACCAGCTCCACCACCTTGACCAGTACCTCGACCTCGACCTTGATATCCATCTCGACCATCATGTTGTGCATGTTCCTCATGTCCATGTTCTTCATCTTACATTCTATATGCATCGGCACTTGGCTCCACCATCAATTCATAAGCTCGGTAGTTATTGTCATCATGTCCCGTTGATTTGCAGAACTTGCAATACATGTTCCTTGGGGTTTGTACGTACTTCTACCACAAATAATAATCTTTTGGGTGTTTTTCACCTCTAGTTTTACATATCTCGCGCCATAAGCTAGATCCAGCATTCAAAGGATTTAAAGGATTCAGTGCTCCACTAGCCATGTAGGTTTTGAAGAGAGGGAATTGTTCCTTAGAATGGACTTCTCCTTTACACTTTGTACACAATACTTCTTCTCTAACTTCCTTACTTTTCTTCATATCATGTATCGACAGAGTCAAATTTGCTAGCTGACTCTAGATCTATTGCATTCCTGCATTGGTATCCCCTATCAGCAAAGCTTCTAACTCCATCACAAGTTCTAAGGCTTCAGATTGAGTTTCTATCTTCTGTTGTGACAAAGGCAATATTATATATGGAAGCAACACAACTATAAACCATTCCCTATGTTGTTGCGGAGCTATTTCAAAGCTCACCTGATCCAATAAGATCTTGAATATTTGATCAAATTCCCATATAGACTCAGTAGGCCTTTGTTTGATTTCTTTTAGTTTTGTGATACACTATGACTCGGACTTCGGATTCTTGAACTCTTTCACCAGCATTGTTTTAATGTCTACAAATGATCTATTCTGGTTTCTTGAATATTTCATGTACCACATCAGCGCTCTATCCCGGAATGTCATGACAAGATGTGCTTTATTTTCGTTTTCATCATGGACCTTCTTCGTTGTCCATACTGCTTCGAATAAGAATCAAAATTGCTCTAAATCCTTTGATCCATTTCCTTTAAAGATAGGTAGCTTAATATCATCAGTCATGGTTCTTCTTAGGAGGGAGGAGGATTCGTAAGGGGAGCAGGGTGGGGGGTGGGGGGATGGGGAAAACCAAAGACACCCTGATTACTACTGAATTCTAGCTTTAGTGAACTTTCAGGCTAGAAGGGTGAATATTGTGGGGTTACTTCAGGGTTCTTAGAGCAGTTTTCTTCACTTTCAGAATCACTTAATAGAGGGATATAGTCAGTTTATATAAAAACCTTTGGATCTTAGCCACAACCTCTCTTTTTAGTGTCTATTCTATACCTTTTCCCACTTCTCATTGTTCTAGTCTCTTCTTTGGATCTTCTAAGCATAATTAAATAGTAATCAAACTACATTCATAAAGTTCTCTTTTCAAACAAAAGCATCTTAATCCATAGGTTCATAGATCTTAAGAAATTACCTCGCGGTCCTTTGAAAAATCTTCATTTTGCTTCGTTGTAGGACACAATCAAGTCTATCACAAACTCAGTAATGGATCTTCCCAAAATGTTATCGATCCATAAATCAACAGCTCTTGAGATGTTATTTCTGTTGTTCTTGAGTCACTTTATTAATTCAGGATTCCAATCCTTAGGTTCATCTCCTTTGAAACAATATTTTTTTTGTCAATATTGTTACCCACTCATATAGCTCGATGTGAAATGAATCAAAGAAGATTTCGTATTTATCCTAAAAAATATACTTCTCTAACCACCTTTCATCTAACAAACGAGGGTTTCTATTCTCTTTTTCTGCAGATTCTTGTTCCCTTTGTTCTACCCAAACTTGAATTTCTTTCTTCGATGGGTGCCACGTAAACATATCCCTCAAATAGATCACAGTCCTAGAAACGGAACCATTTTTGGATTAGGTGGGCTTGACCCAGGTTCAAAGCTTACTACACACCAACAAAACCCTCAACCACTAGCCCTCTTAGCAACAAACTGCAAGTGGATCGCAGTCTCACCTGAAGTGATTATGGGAGGTTGGAGAACCAGGTTTCTGCAGCCAGAGGGATATTGTGATGTGGCACTTTTGTATCTTCTTATGTTTAACACCTATTTACTACTTCGTATTAGTTTTCTTCATTATAAACATTACCGTGTTGTAAATACATTTACTACAATAAACTACTATACTACAATAGGCTACTTTGCATTCCTGAACTACTTCGCATGATTATATGCATCGCATAAGCATAACATAAACATCTATAAACTTCACTGTACTGAAATAAAGTGTAGATAATAAGAAAATCAACACATGAAGACACATATTTTACTATGGTTCATCCCAATGTCAGACTATGTCCACAAAAATTGTTGCTTTTAATATAGAATTTGTACAAAAATAGTTTTTGACCTGTGCACTGAGCTGCAGAGCCTTTCCTTCTCCACAAAACCCAATTACAAGGATTCAACCATTCAATACATGATTTTCCATAATAATAATAATGCCTTCCTTATTTACTATTCATCCCTATATATACTATTACATTGAGGGATTACATCGCTATATTACCATGGTTTCCAAAATACAAGGGACTATGGTCCAAAACCATTCAATATTATATGCTTTTACAAAAATGTAGGGGTTTCGAACCACTCATAGGTCCATATACCGAGTGGTATATCTATTGTGTGGTCTCCTTTTGGCACTCCGCTCCCCAAAATGTGGAGTCTTCAACAAAGTTTAGGTCAAGTTGGGTTGCGCCCAACAGGTTCCTCCTTTTCAAATTTAATGAGCCTTCTCCTTCACCATCCAAATCATCATTGAACTCAAAATTAGTTACCATATGTTATTCATCAAAAATAACAATGTGCTCCTTGTACCCTTCGTTAATGGGTGGAAGTGGATCTTGTTGAACCGTGTCTTCAAAGACTCTGCTAATTCTTCGAGAGTGGGAAAAACCAAATCTTCCATGGATGCAACTAATACATCAATATGAGTTGTTTCTTTCTTCGTAGGAGGATTCGGGATATCATGAGTGACATGGATTAAATTGGTAGCTTTTACAAACTGACCAATTATAGGTTGCAATACCCAAAGTTGTTTTAAGGTAACTCATAAGCAAACTATGGACTAGGTTGAGAAGACACTCCTACTTTAGTAATAGGATTTGGAATGGTACTCATAATATTGCTACCTTTTCCAAAAGATGAATGATTAGGATGTGTGGATTTATCAACCATAAAAAAATGGTTTCCCTCCTTCTAGCGCTAGAATGTTGACAGTGTTGGATACCACCAACATATAGGAGATTTCCCTAATATGAGGTCCCAATTAGACCTCGCACCATTTAGTGTAGGAGTCCCATCCATAATATGACCTAGCTACGGTTTACTTAAAGATATTCCTTGGCTTTAGTAGTTAGCATGAGAGAGAAGTGCAGAGGTTGCTTTGTTTGAGCAAGAGAGTGTGCCTTGTGAATGTTCGATTGCAGATGTATCAAGGTCATTTTACTACAGAAGGGAAATAAAGTGAGCCACTAAGATATAAGTAATAGTACTACCCTAATTGAGACACACACGAATGAGAAAGGCTCATCTAACATCAAGCGAAATATTCACATAGATGTGAAGATCATTATAATTGTTACAACACATTTCCAATCATTTAAGCACTAAAGTCACCGAAATAATTCAATTACTTCAGTACATGTGAAAGAAAACATGAATCATAAACATTCAAAGATTAGTCTTAAAACATCCACAATCCATGTATGAAAAAGTGTTGGCCTAAAAGCTTCAAGTGTTAAGCAAAAGTTCCAAGATACATAAGTACAATGAATATCACTAGCTCCAATAATGGAACGTTAGAGCCATTACTTGCTCCCCAAAAGCACTAAATCTATCTCTCTAATGCCTTGCGGGAGAAGCCAACGTTGAATTCCAATGCATGAGTAGTGAGGATCATTTTATAACTTGAGGCGTGACCTTTCACATCCTCATGACTCTTGACATTTCTGACTCCTAATGACCTTTGCACTTCTAAATGACTTTTGGAATTACATATGACTGTTGGTATTACATGTCTTTTGGACTTCTATGGCTCTTTTGTCCATACATGACTCTTGGACTTCCACATATTTCTATTCACAATGATTACATAATTACATCATAACTTACACATCATCCTGTAATGAGACATGACAAGTCATTATCCTTGATGACTAGGACTCATAGTGATTGATGACATGGACTCTCTTCAACAAGTGACATGGTTGCCACTCGTGTATTCATTTTGAATGCAACTTATGATTGTTGAAGTCTTCACCCTCCAAAGGGTCTTTGATCTTATGGAGTCTTCAAGGTGTTTCTATCATCAAGACTTCAATGTGTTGTTTGTTCTTTAATTCTTCATTTGTCTACCTTCTTTACCCAATCTTCTACATGCATGCTTGCCATGTTGTTCCTAAGATACCTGTAACTGTAAACACTCATGACAAGTAGACATCAACCTTAAAATATCTTATTCTAACATGTTTCATGTACATTTTTTGTTTATGCCTTAAAAGTTCGCTTGGGAAAGCAAGGAGAGCTTCTAGGCACAAGGGCGCACTTTTAAAGGCTAAAGGGTTGAAGGGAAGAAGCTTTAGGGCTTTGGGATGCACTCATGCGCTCAAGAGAGAGAGACACTCAAGGGAGGGCACAAGGCGCATGTCTGAAGGATGAAGGAGGAGGATTCAAGCTTACAAGCTCAAGAGAGACAAGGAGGGTACATGGCACAAAGCTGAAGGCTGAAGGGAGAGGCTTCAGGGCTTCGGGGTGCGCTCAACAAGGAAAAGGTGGGTGTGTGGTGCATTGTTGAAGGAAGAAGGGTGAAGCTTCAAGGATTTAGAGTGCACTCATGCACTAAAAGATCAACGAGGTTGCAGGTCATATTTCTGAAGGCTAAAGGGGTTAAGCTTCTGGTCTTCGGGTTGTGATCATGTGCTTAATGAGGGTGCATTCCTTCAAGTTTAAGGAGTTCGCTCAAAAGAAGACTTGGTTTCTCAAGGGCATAGTTCGAAACAAGGAAGGGGAAAGAGTTGGAGGAGTGCACTATGTGATCTTGAAGGGCACATGGTGCACTTCTGAACAATGAAGGATTTTTGCTTGAGGCTTGAGAGTGCACTTTTGCACTCCTACCCTCAACGGGTTCACTTTGAAACCAAAATTTGTCTAAGTTTGCAGGATAGAATGAGCAGTGAACACAATGAGTTTAGGCATAGAATCATGTGCGACACATACCAACTCATCAAGAAAACTTATATAATCTTGAACAATGATAAATATACATCAAAATGCCACTTTTCATATATTCCCCAAGTACAACAAACAAAGTGTGTGCGACTGTGACCAAAAAGTGTTGTTTTACAACAACAAAAGTGTTATGACCATGATATGCACTAAATATGTTATAATCAACACGACGACACATAAGGATGATCAAGAACACTTGAAACATATAGAATGACCTGAAACAACACTTGATGACCAAAGTGACGCTAGATACGACCATGAAGTAGGCTCCAAAATTTGAATGTAATGAAATTTTTGGAAGGCGTTGTAGCAATGAAAACAGTTTCCAAGTGGCAAAACATGGTCAACGTTGGGTATTTTGGTACATGCATTATGTCAAAATTGATTTACAACATGAGAGAAATAAAACCCAAAGTCTTAGAATTTTTGGACTCCTCAAGGCATTAGAGAACTGACAGAGGGGCATGATGTTGTGGTAGAGGTAGCGATGATGTGGCAACGCTAGGCACAATCATTAAAACCAAAGGCATACCTAGTGGAAATAAAGGTAGGTTAAGCTAAACCCAAGTGGCATAGTTCGAAAATTCATCAAGTTGATGGATATCAAGCAAAAAGGTTGCAACTTTGACTTTACTAGTCATTAAAATTCGAGTCAGTTAGTCGTTAGAGCTTCAAAACTAGCTATTCAGAAAGTCAAATGGAATGTTGGGGTATCTTTGGAGAATTCTTCAACTTATAGACCATTTTCAAAGGGAATGTTGGACCTATTTGGGCTTTATGAACCAATTCAACTCCTTAATGGGAAAACGCATGGTTATAATGTAATATTTTATCAAATAATTACTAAGTTTCCAACATGTGGATGACTAGTAAATATTATTGTAGAGGAGAAGTCCAACTAGCCAGTAGTTATCTATTATCTATTCCTTAGAAAAAAATTTACTAAAAGGTTAGCCTCCCCTCTAAGAAAAGGTCTTTGTTGTCTTATGAGATGAGTGCCATCAATAAAGAACTTTCATTTGCAAACATATGTTCAATTTCTTTTGTACATTGTATGGGATGGATTTTACTAGTATTTATTTTCTTTATTACTTCTTGTATCTAGGTTTAAATATAATATTTTTTTCTAATAAGTCGGATCACATAAAATTTAATTGGTTGAGCCATCAAGAAGCTACATAGTCACATGAAGAAGGTAAACTAGGGAGTAATCTCGTTTTGTCTTTGTGTTTGCTAGTGGGTCATTCTAAGAAGGGTTGGACCATTCCAATAGGAAGCTTAATTGGGAGGGGAATTTGTACTCCATCACACTGTAATAACCCTCACAATTTCAATTTTTTTTTAATAAAACAAATGTAAAACAAAGCCTTAAACTTTTGACAACTTAAAAAATCATAAAATTATATATCTTTTAAATGCCTTGAAATGAAAATTGTCTACAGTTTTCCTCCTTCTCAAGTACATCTCACTATTTCAATTCTATTGGTACAAGAACTGATAAAATATATAAATATAATTAGAGTACCCTTAACTACCTTCTTTATACATTTATTACTTAGCTAACTTTTGTCAAAGTTATAAATTTGTTTTCCCTCTCCTTGTAGGATAGTGTTATGATTGCTATTGCTTGACTAATCCATTTAATCCAAATTATACCTTGTTCCAAATGGCTCATCTTGAGAAACTAAAAAATCCCTTTTTCTTATCATATTTGATCTACATAGATATAAGTTATATTATTTATTAACCCTTCAATTCCCTCAATAAATGAATAAATGATGTTTCTCTAGCACTATAGTATCTCGTGGAAATTTATATCTATATATATATATATATATATATATATATATATATATATATATATATATATATATATATATATATATATATATATATATATATATAATATATATATATAGATAGATAGATAGATAGATAGATAATTAGGTTGGATTAACCTAACTCTCATACCACTCGACAGTGAAATATTAATGTTTACATTTATAACTACATGATACCTTACACATACACCTTTTTTTTTATTTGTTACAGTGCTGATTAATCACACCTAATTATTTATGTGATGTAATAACATCATTACTTTCCAATTTGGGAATATATGTCAAAAAGTGAATAACACAAGTTGTTAAGGATCATTCTATCTACGAACATGTGACAACACCCCTTACCCAATATCCAGATTAGGAGGTGGTCACTATGCATACCCAATCATTAAAGTATTGTTACGAAAATGGAGTATAAAAAATTTCATTTTTCCACAACTCCACTAAACTCATAATAACCCTCACCATCATATTTGCTTCATTTCCTTGAATCCATTGATATAAATTTTTCTTCAATCCCCCCTCTGGATTGAAGGATAAGTCCTTTCAAAGAAGTAGTCCTGCTATCTCATCCTTTTGCCATGTGGTTGTTTACCACTGGTTCACATGGCCAGTCGAGTCGGTTCCCCTACTTGCTCACCCAACATACTCTTATCACATTGATTTGTGCCTCTAACAATGGGTTGACCTATCTGGCGGGGCCTCTTTCCACCAATAGGCTACCCCCTATGGAGTGGTCCCTATCGCACACTCCCCTTACGTCATCCCACTCCTATATGCCTGATGCACTTAAGAAACATACCCCCTTAACGTCGAGGCCTCACCATCGAGCTTACATGTGAGGTGGTGCCACACGACCTCCTCTTATTGGTTTGTTGCTCCATCATTGGTTGGCACTATGTCCCATGCCACATCACCTTGACTCAATTATCATGACATTCCTTCACTTGCTGCTCCGAGTTATCTTATGCTAGTTGACCTGGTTGTGGTTCCCTCTTCCATCAATGAAAATACCATCACGCTTGTGTGTCCTGCCATTGCAACCCACTTACGTCACCCTGCTAGACCCTTCCCAACGCCTTCACTTTCCTCGCCCTTAATAACTTTGGGGTGATACTTTTGGGATGATGTTAGATGACATCCTTTCGTGATTTGTATCCCAACACTTACTCTTAGTGCATCCATCTTTTCTTCTAGGATGGGGCTTCCAGACCACCTAACTAGCAGGCCACCCTTCTAGCCAATGAGGTGATGATTAGGCACGCGTCTTACTTCCCCGTCATCCTAGTGCACCAACCCGATGCATTGAGCTTTTATTTATTTTGTCAGCTTAGGTGGGGCCTCTCCTTGATATGTGGAATTTTGCATCTACAGATAAACACAACTTCCCTAGGTGGGTAGCTACACCTAGAACAACAGAATTAAAGAGTTTAACCTTTTCCTATAGAAGATAAATAAGACGAGGGGCCTACTTGTTATCTTTCGCTTCCCTTTGTCAACTTTGAATAGCTCCCATCTCTCCTTCTCAAACTGAATCCACTCGATAAGTACCTGCAATCATAAACAGAGGACAAAAACCAATCAAAGCAAGAGATATATCTATTATAAGCAAATGGAATCGAAAGAATTTACACATATAATCATCATACGTAAAGACAAGAATATGGGAAAAGGTGTAAACAACTTTATTAAGTAGAAGGAAGAGTTACAACCAAAGAAGTCTAATCCCATGTCACTCATGTAGCTTGAGTTGCATCCTTCATCACACCAAAAGCTCAAAACTCTGATAGCATAACAATACTTGTTATAATCTCAAACCTCAAACCAATAGTATCTCCTTACAAAATCTCAAAGTCTAGCCCCTGATCACTATGATGAGCGCTCAATTTATAGGGAAATGGAGGTGGTTTTGTCATAAATTGGGCCTTGAATGGCTTTCCAATTTGGGAGTTAGTTTCCATGGAGGAAGGGATGAGAGGATAGGAGATTATTTGTTTCATTCCCTATCCAACTTCGAGCTCATAGGAGAGGATAAGAGGTGGGAATCTTCTAGAATGGTCTAGAATGAAAGAATATTCCCAGAACCTTATGAAGATCTCTCTCGGTCTCACCAAACGCAGATCAAAGTGGGCCTAGGTGCTCTATAGAGCAGTCTTGATGGGCCTAAGTGCTCTGCAGTGAATTTACCCCTAACCAAGGTTGCACTAGTCCCTCAAGGAGTCATTTCAGGATATTTTCAAGCCAGGAAACTCTTAGGAATGATGGTATTCAATGTAATGACTTCTCTAGGCCATGTAGCAACTGAAATAGGGTTTGATGAGCCCTAAAAGTATTGATCTGAATGATGGGAGTGATGTACCCAAATAGACCTATAATAGTTTCCCCCTAAAGCATGAAGTCGAAAATGATAATGTCAAGTAATATGCTTTACGATGTGATGAGGAGGTTCTGAAGCGGATGGAGACCTGCATCAATTACAATACATAATATCATGATATTTTGGATTGTTCATGAATCGTTGAGGGAAGGCATACCCATGCTCAACATATAAACTTTTCATTACATGGACATAGATAGTCGTCTACAGATATAGACCCATGATGGGATGACCATCAGTGTAAAGCCATTGTATAGATGATTTAGCACTCTCCTGAAATCGTAGCCTGTATGGATGAAACTAGATCTGAAGTCTTCTATCTTATTCAATCGTTCACTCAAGTACGAGTCTAACCATGTGA
Organism: Pinus taeda; assembly: GCA_000404065.3. NCBI lineage: Eukaryota > Viridiplantae > Streptophyta > Pinopsida > Pinales > Pinaceae > Pinus > Pinus taeda. Next base: position 122,937 of record APFE030732431.1, on the reverse strand, counting down.
ATATGTGATCTGAAGTTGAACATGGGAAGACATTGTATTATTACCATCCAATGATGTAAGTCATTAATAGACGCAAGAGAAATCACTGATAATGATAATGACCCTCAAGGTACTACAGTACATTCTGCATGGTGTGAATATATGTTTTGATGTCAAACACCATACAAAGTCTTTTGATCGAAGGCCAATGATGTCAACCTATCACCGGAAGCAAGAAAATTTCCATTGATGTATGCAAGCCCCAAGGTACTGAAATGGTGTTTATAAGTCAACTTCTTGGATAATGTGTTGATGTCAACAAGAAGCGACTCGTCGCGGGAGGGCCTTGATGTATCCCACATCAACGACATGAAATGAGTGTAATTATTTTTGGAGATGGAATGTGACTGATGACACAAGGTTCAGGAATGGCAGTCATGAAAATGAATTTTTATGAGTATTGCAAAGGATGAATTTAACTGAGTGACTTCTCTTGAACATGTCAGTGACACTGAATGAATTAGCAGCATTGACCCAAAACCAAAGTAATGGATGGTATGATAGACCATAGGTATGATAACCATCAAGCAGATAACCCAACCCAATTAGTCACAGAGATGAAGTGAAAGTGTCATGTTCAAGAGCGACCTGCTGCCATAAAGTGGTTTACCCCTTTTCCCATTTTTCCTAGTCATTATTGACCTGTACCTCTTTATTTTTTATCAAGCTTGAGGAGGATAACATATCCTTGTTGTATAATTCCACCCTTCGGGTGAATCCATCGTTATGTGATGTTTTAATGAGTCTAACGAAGGTGAAACTCGATATTGTCATGATGGAAAAATTTGTCACTATTTTATGTTTTAATGAGTTTAACGACAATGATAACTCATTCCTTTTCATGTTTAGAGAGTTTGAAAATGGACAAAAAGAAAACTACACAAGTTCTTTTTCGTATATTTGTCTCTCAAGTCTGAAAAAGTGTAAAATAATACGAGAGAGAACCTATTGACCATGTTCAATCAACGTATTCCTTTTTCGTAAATAATCTATCTCAGTCCAAAAAAGGGCTAAACTTATACTGAGTAGATGTCATTTCCAATCCGTTAACGAACTGGAAAGGAAAATAAGTCTGCAATATTTTCATATTTCGAGTCTGAAAAGAGCTTAAAGAGGACACCATTTTGAGGAATGAGTGGTGTCTAGGACAGCGATTGGTTCCAGTGATATTGGAAATTCTCAAAAAAAACATGTTGATTTATGTGAAGAGGCTAGCTAATAAGACCACTCATTGCAACTGTTCCTCAAAAAGGGTAAAACAACCAAGATAAAGTGTATGATCAACCAAGTAGATAGTGACAATGGAAGGAGAAAAACCAAGGCTCATTTGATGGAAGAGGCTGATAGAATGGAAATAAAGAGGGTTAAAATGAAGATGGGTTCATTTTTACACAAGCTTGAACCATAGGGAACTATGCTTGGATTCAGTTTCATTTTTACACAAGCTTGAAAACGAAAAACTATGCTTGAGATTGGTTTACATGCCCCCAGAATGATGACTCAATTCTAGGTGCATGCCCCACAAGCTTCATTACATTCACCTAAGTAGACTACTCGTGGCTATTAGGTGGATGGAATGAAGGTTCATTTACGAGATCAAGTGAAAGACTTGACTGGAATTGGCGAACCGAGAAGTACGGGCAAGCAATCTCGCCGAATATTGTGTTTGGTGTATCACAGTGTACAAGGTGGTCGACTCGGTTACCTAAGGATGGATAGCAACCTAATGTAGTCCTCCCATTTATACCCGAAAGTACGTGGAGGCCCAATCTGTGTTAGTGTTGTCTAATGTGAAACCGCACAGTGAGATCATTCCTTTATACTTTACGTACTGTAACACCGCCCCATATACCCGAAGGTACGTGGACAAGCTATGATATACTCACGTATGTGAAATGAGACATCACACTTAGAAATTATCCCAAACAAGTTAGCGACAAATTCTATGTTTTATGACACTGGAACACATCTCTAGCCTAGAACCTCTAAAAGTTTTGTGTTAGGTGACAATGTTCCATTAGGTTAATTGAGATTAATTTTAAGTTAATATTGATTAATAATTTTCCTTTCAAATTCACCACCTGATGTTTTCTGAAATTCCTAGAATGCAACTAATATGATAAGAATTCTTTTCATTCAATTAACAATGAAAACCGTAGCTAGTAAGGGATAGAGCAAGAGCAAAGAGCACACCTAATGCAATTTCCATAGCTATTCCTACCAAGCATTCATAAACTACAATATGAAAAATGCAATTTTTTCCTTTTAGTCCCTGTAGTGTTTAGATGAACAAAAAGGAACTAGATGCACAAACAATCAATCAATACTTTTCACAAGAAATGAAGACTTTACGACAGTTTCTTTTTCAAAGAAATGAAAACTTTACGACACTTCCTTTTCAGAAAAGACTAATTGATATAAACTAAATTTGAGAATGAATTGATAATGATAAAGAAATCTCTTAAGAAACACTAAAAAATCAAGGTCAAAGTAGGGCTAGGATAAGAGATATAAGTTGATTTTAGAACCATAGAAACATTGATCTTTAAACAAACAACTTCAGAAGAAAAATTGGAAAAATCCAACCCAAAGATGGGTTTTTAAGCTTAAGGAGGATTAGTGCAAGTTAAAGTGGGAGCAACTGTGCTACAGAGCACTATCTCTAAGCCAAGGGTACTCTGCATAGCACTGTCCCCTAACCAAGCCTGTTATGGTGCCAAAGAGGCCAATCAAAAGACATCTAACCTCAATTTTTTGACCAAAACCACTTCAAAAAGACTGAAATAAGATCAATGAAGGCAATTAAAGTCTACTAGGGTGTACTATGATGAGGATAAACTACCCGAAATGAAGATCATTCCCCAACGGAGTTTCCAATTTGCTATGTGGAATTTTGCATCTACGAATAAACACAACTTCCCTAGGTGGGTAGCTACACCTAGAACAATAGAATTAAAGAGTTTAACCTTTTCCTATAGAAGAAAAATAAGACAAGGGACCTACTTGTTACCTTTTTCTTCCCTTTTTCTCCTTTTAATAGCTCTCGTCGCTCCTTCTCAAACTGAATCCGCTCAATAAGTAACTACAATCATAAACAGAGGACAAAAACCAATGAAAGCAAGAGATCTATCTACTATAAGCAAATGGAATCGAAAGAATTTACACATATAATCATCATACATAAAGACAAGAATATGGGAAAAGGTGTAAACATCTTTATTAAGTAGAAGGAAGAGTTACAACCAAAGAAGTCTGATCCCATGTCACTCATCTAGCTTGAGTTCCATCCTTCATCACACCGAAATCTCAACACTTTGACAGCATAACAATACTTGCTATAATATCAAACCTCAAACCAACAGTATCTCCTTACAAATTCCAGCTCTTGATCACTATGATGAGTGCTCAATTTATAGGGAAATGGAGGTGGTTTTGTCATAAATTGGGCATTGAACGGCTTTCCAATTTGGGAGTCAGTTTCCATGGAGGAAGGGATGAGAGGATAGGAGGTTATTTGATTCATTCCCTATCCAATTTCGAGCTCATAGGAGAGGATAAGAGGTGGGAATATTCTAGAATGGTCTAGAATGAAAGAATATTCCCAGAACCCTTAGAAGATTTGGCTCAATCTCACCCAGCGCAGGGCAAAGTGGACCTAGGTGTTCTACAGAGAAGTCTTGAAAGGGCCTAAGTGCTCTTCAGCGCATTTACCCCTAACCAAGGCTGTGTTGGTCCCTCAAGGAGTCATTTTAGGATGTCTTCAGGCCAGGAAACTCTCAGGAATGATGGCATTCAATGTGATGACTTCTCTAGGGCATGTAGCAACTGAATTAGGGTTTGATGAGCCCTAAAAGTACTGATCTGAATGATGGGAGTGATGTGCTTTTGGTGTGATGAAGGATGGAACTCAAGCTGGATGAGTGACATGGGATAGGACTTCTTTGGTTGTAACTCTTCCTTCTACTTAATAAATTTGTTTACACCTTTTCCCATATTCTTGTCTTTATGTATGATGATTATATGTGTAAATTCTTTCGATTCCATTTTCTTATAGTAGATAGAACTCTTGCTTTGATTAGTTTTTGTCCTTTGTTTATGATTACAGGTACTTATCGAGCGGATTTAGTTCGAGAAGGAGCAATGGGAGCTATTCAAAGGAGGCAAAGGGAATCGAAAGATAACAAGTAGGTTCCTTGTCTTATTTATCTTCTATAGGAAAAGGTCAAACTTTTTAAATCTGTCGTTCTAGGTGTAGCTACCCACCTAGGGAAGTTGTGTTTATCCGTAGATGAAAAATTCCACATAACAAATTGGCAACCATACTAGGTATCCCAAATAGACTTGTGACAATCCTTCATGTGTTCATCACTCCTAGTTGGTACATGTGACAACTCTTCCACGTCATCCTGCTCTTTTCACCCCGCTCACTTTCGCCTATGCTCTCGCAAATGTTTCAGGGTGAGACCAATGGGTTGACCTTTCAGGGGGACCAACATCATCCAATTATATAACCGTTGGGCTAATGTGTAAGCCAGAACATCACGGCTGACATCATCCCGGTAGATCCCATCGGTGCACAAAACTAACTTATGGGTTCTGCCTTCTGGGCTCTCACCTTTAGACCACATTGACGTTGCTTTTTCTAATCATGGAGGAGATGAATCAGGCCACGCCAAAGGGAAGCCTCCACATTTAATGTTCTGCATAGTAATGGATAAGATTGCTCAAGTTATCTTATAAGTTCAAGGATTGAACCTTCCTGCACCACATCGAAGAGTACACTTGAACTCTACCATGGCCCGACCAGGGGAAACCTTGTGCAGTCTTATGCAATGCATCTAATTCATAATTTCAATGGTTGTCATGAGAGCTTGCTCCAAATCTAGGACTATCACCTCTCACTAGTTATTTCAGCCATGATTCTGCCTCAAAGGTCCTACAAACCTCTAAATTAACACCAGTGTTCAATACCAACATTTATGCATTATTAAGGTTCCCTAAGGTGTTATCCCTCTTGAGCTTGGGTGAAAACCACTCCAATCATTTCATGGCCCTCAAATGTTCCATGAATCGAAGAAAGGGAATCCTAGGCATGTGGGTGTAGGCACTCCTATAGCCACTCTCTATTGAGGACCTATTGTGAGCTCCAGAAGGGCTCCACCTCCCTTACAACCCACCAAGGATTTCCTATTTCATAACAAACCTACAAGTCACCCTGTGGCACCTATCAAGGGTTTCTAGGGAATTTAGCTAGTGGCAAGGACTTACAGTCTTCATCACCGGAGCCCCTGGGGTAAAAATGGAGGTTGTGAAAAATGCAAGGTTGAGACACCCTTGATGTAAGGGTATATGCCGTTAAGGTTGCAAGAGGGATTTTCCCTTGGCATCAACATTTAGGTCACTTGTTGGTACACAGTCTAGAAAATATTATAAGTTTTATATGTGCATAAACTTCTCCATATGCAGACCCTGTCAACAAGTGTCCTCTATGTAACCATTATTTATTAATAAAAGAGGTTATTTTTCCAATCTTTTCCATATTCTTGGTTAAGATATTTGTAGATATTTTTATTTCCTTCAAGGCTTTACTGTATATGTTATTTATTCAGTCACGACATATCACATTCATGATTTTCTTAAGCACACAATTCTAACCCATAAAGGGGACATAATAGACATTGCATCTTGTACCATTTAGAATCTTAACGATAGAATGCGGTCATATATTGTTCTCTACAATACCATGCCCAAAATAGGAAATGAAACAAACATTTGATTCAGTTACGCTTACCATTTCAATCCAGAAATGCAAACATATATTTATGGGCATTGCAAATAAATGAGAGCACTTACCTTATGATGTTTGGGAAATTGAGTCTATCTATCAAGATTACCAACCCAGGTTCCATTACAGAAACAAGGAACATGTGAAAACATTTATCTATGAGAAATATGAGCTCTTCATTCACATAACAAAGATGCACTGCTAGACTAAATCCAAGGATCACAAACCAAGTCATTCGAGCCGGTGAATTAGTCCCTTGTACAATGTTAGTGGTTATAGTAACCTACAACAACATGAATTATGCAATTATAACATGAATGGATTTCCATGCTACTCATTATCAAGAAAGTAATCAACACACATATTATTTCCGAGAAACTTTGGTTGATCATCACAAGTAGTGTCATCTCATGAATCATAACTTTATTGTTGGATCACAACAACTCTTCAGTAGGTCCAAGAAATGCATCAGTTAGCCTATATAATTAATGAAACTCAATGCATGGTTTCAAAATGAATAATGTTGGCTCACATTAGAATATGAATACTTATCATTGGTTGTTAAGAACATGAAACTCTCATTTTCATTCACACATCATTATATGGGTAATAACTCACCTTTGAATAGATAAACACAAGTGAGTAGACTTGTCATGCAAACCATCAACATATCAATCATCCATATTTCAGCGTAAAAACCATACATGATTACACACAAGATAACTTATCTTGTATTGTAATGAATATGGGAAATTGATTTCGGGACTTGAACTCTCCACCCAATCGTAACCAAGCTACAACCAAGTTACTTGCAATTGTTACCCCTGAGCCAGATGATGGGCCTCCAAATTAGACACAAAGTAAGGCCCATCTAACCTTTCTTAGGAACATGTAGGCTATATTAAACCTCTCCTTCTACACGTAATAATGTTTTTTAGCTTTAATATGTTCATTAGGAAGATTTAGAGATGATTTCATATTTGTGCCTAATATTGTTATTTTGTGGAATATTGTGAGAATATTGGGCAAATTATGAAGATTTGGAGGAGGAGATAATTTAGGGACTTTCTCCCTACTACAGGAGGATCAATATTAGATAATAAATCAACAATATATTCTGAAATTATTGCACAAATTCTGGAGCTCCAATGGTTGAGAATCTAGGAATGTGTTCCTTGTCATTTAATGCAAATTCCTAGTGTTGGGAACCAAATCCACTATTTGAGGGATTTTGAAGGGAAAAGATTCTTCCTTTCAAGAAGAATGATTCTTCATCATCTAGTATAAGTACCAACTCGAATTTTCCTCTAGGGGTTGATTTTTCTTGGTCTTCTTGTGGAGAAAACTTGTATTTTTGTAGCTCCACTTTCATTTCTTTCAGGGATGTAATTGTATTGATGTAAATAATCAAGTTTGGTGCCATTTTAAGCTTCTAAATCTTTGTCTCCTTCATATGACTCTTAGTTTCCTTAGGCTTGGACATACCATGAGCCTCAGATCCCTTTTGTATAAGTTACTTTTCTTCTTTTCACTTCTTATTCACATGCATCTCTTGTTCTTGTTTTTCATAATTATGCATTTAGTATTGATGATTTCTTGTTGTAGGAGTGGGTTAAATGGTTGAAGTAAGTTATTTGTAGGATCACAAGAATGATTTCATCCTTGGAACACCTTTGGAAGGGCATAGTAATCATTGAGATACTGGGATTAGTTTACTTATTCACAAATCTAAATTTCTAGAATTCCTTTGCGGAAAATAGTAGTAATTTTCTGTTATTTTTTAGAACATGCTAATGAGCATCAATTGAGTTGATTCCACTTGCATTATATCATTGAAACATTCAGGTTAATAAACAAAATTACCCCATTTCATTTTCACTTTATTAGGTTAGGAATTTGATAGATTAATTATCTCACTAGTTCTCGAATTTTTAGATTTTAGACTAGTAATTTTCTGCTATTTTTTAGCACGTGTTAACAGGGATATTTTTGAGTGATTCCACTGGGAATGGAGACCTAACACATCCTATTCAATAAAAAAAAAAAATTTCCCATCCAATTTGGATTTGATTTTCTTGGTGTTAGGATGGGGTCCCCTGGGTCAGTTTTGGGGTTAAAATAACCCAAGTTTTGATATATTTTTGTAACTAATATAAAGTCTTTGCGATTTGTGGATGTGGAGCACGTAGATGATTAGGAGTCAAATGTGTTTTAGCCCATTTTTTATGTAAAGTTTGATTTTTTTTTAAGATCCACCCATGGTCCGCGAACCATGGGATTGTATGAAAAAGGCTATAAATAGGTGTGTCTTAGAGAGTCTAAGGCATATCTTGGAGGTAATGGGTCAATAGAAGAGCAGTGATAACGCATAGAAATGGGCCAAATAGGAGAAGAAAGGCTCTATAGCTGAGTGCGTAGAGGCCTAGGTAGAGTTCGCAGCTGAGTGCACAAAGGCCTAAGTAGAGTCCGCAGTTGAGTGCGCAGAGGCCTAGGTAGAGTCCACAGTTGAGTGCGCAAGGTAGTTTTGGGTCTGTAAATCTGAACTGAAGATCAATAAAGAAAGTTACCGAAGAATCCTTGTGTATTGTTTATCTCTGTTTACTTCTGCTTATAATATATGTTGTTGATGAATAATGTGTTTATGGAATATTGATCTAATGCTGCATGATCCTCTTGAATAAGTCTTAATAAATGTACGTAATGCATGTAAGTAATTTCGCGAAGACTGTAATGAATTATGTTATGTTTACTAAATAACTTAAGTAGATCTACGTGAACACTAATTAAGGGTTGTTCTCTAATGCACATAAATGGATAAATCGACTGTTAAGGGTCTGCAAAGGCTGATCGTAGACCTTTGTGAAGGTCTGAAGACTGTTTTAACATAGTTGTAGCACCTACCCCTAAGGTCTTATTGATCTGTGTGAAGGAAAATATAGGGCACTAAAAGACATCACACTCATCTCTGGATGCAAAAACTTGGTTCTAGCATCCCCCCATACTTCTTCGGGTGAGACTGCACCCTGCTCTACGTGGGTTATTTTCGAAAGGGCTAGTGGTGCAGGGATTTTTTGGTTGGCGCAACTAACTCTAAACCTGGGTTAGAACCCCTTAAGCCAACAAATGGTTATGTTTCCAGGACTGGGATCTACTTGAAAGAGATGTGTGATGTCGCATCACTGGAATCGAACCAAGAAAGAAATTGAAAAGTGGTTGAATTAGAAGATTCACGAGTTCGTCGCACAAGAAAACAGGAATCCATGCTTGTCAAAAGAAGAGTGGTTGAACAAGTATCTGTATACAAAGATACACGAAATTTTCTTCTACACTTTTCCCATTGAACTATATGAGTGGCTAGCTAAATTGACATCCAGCCAAGGAAGGTGGAAGCTTGATAGTCCTATAGTGTGGACTCCTGAATTAGTGCGATGATTAGAAGCCTCTGAAAACCAAATCATGTGAGCTATTGATCATTGGCTCGATTGGATTCTGGGAGGATTTGTTACAGAATTCGCAGTGGATACCTCAGTCAGCTACAATGAAGCAGAGCGGTGATTTTTCAAAGGACCATGAGGTAAGTATTTAAGATCTTTGAATACCTGGATTAAAATGTTGTTATGTGAAAAACAGGTTATGCCATTGCCTTGATGTTCAGAGCTACGCGAAGTGGAAAACTCTTTAGAGATCGAGAGAGATTAGGTCCTAAATATAGCCTGTTGATCAGACCTCCTTCAAGCGATGACGAGGGAGCAGTACAGGCTTCACCGCGGAGTGTTGTCCAGCTAATAACACAGAGTTTTCTACAGATGCATCATCCATCCACTCCAACTCCACCTCCACCTCCACTACATACACCTTCGCCCAAGACCAAGACTGGATCAATCTAATGGCAAATGGATGGATTGCATGGGACCGGGAGATTTCCTATACCTCTTAATCAAATGAAGAGTTAGAACATTGGCAAAATCATTTTCATGAAGTATCCACACTCTGATGCAATATGATGACAAAATCGTTGCACTATGCTTCATCAAGGGTAAGGAACTTACCCTATTATGATGGTTTAACTAATGTGGATAAGTTTTTGGATGCATTTGAACATTAATTCCCTGAGGATCACCGCTTCCAAGCATTAGATTTGCCACTACGTGCTATGCCCTCACAATGGTGGGGTACACACAAGGATAGCTTTGATGGATGGAAAGATTACAGAAGAATGATGAGGTTACGGTTTGGGCATCCTAACACTAGATTGACTAAGAAATATAGTGAGAATGATGATCTATGCGATTATTAGAAAAATGGACTAAAGCATGGGGGATAGAACCACAGTCGGAGTGGGTACACATATTCTTCCATACTTTGGACACAATTCTCATGAACTAGTATTTGGAAACAGATCTTTGCCATGGCATCGCGGAGTGGGATATATTGAGAGAAGGGTTCTTATTGACCTTCAACTTTGAGGACAGCTTTGCAAGCATCGATGAAGCTCTATAGGAGATTAAGACAGTTATCTTCAGAATGCCACAAGAACCTATGGAGTGGGCCCAACCAGATTGGAGAACCCAGTTGCGCCATGCGCTGGAATGTTATAATGTGACCGTTGAAGAGGAGGATGAAGATCCAAGCATTATTAACATTCCAGAGGAAGAAGGGCATCGCAAAGTTGAGGGCCCACAAATAGACAACTCGGACATCACCGCGTAATTGAAGACAAAGAAAGTAAACATTGGTACTGAAGCAAAACCAAAGTTTGCAAAGATTGGAGATTATTGGGATGATGGTACTATGAATAAAGTTGTTGAGTTACCCCACAAATACCAGGATCTATTCCCTACCAAGTTTTCGGATTTGGAGGGCATAATTGGTGATTTGGGTGTTATGAAGATCACTCTGAATCTGGATGTGAAGCCTATTAAGTAGAGTTCGTATCATCTTAATCCTAAGTATAAGGAAAAGGTTCACCTAGAGCTGGATAAGATGCTAGAAGAAGGCATCATAGAAACGGTTAAAGAATCTGATTGGGTGAGCTCGATGGTGGTTCAGGAGAAGAAGCAGAAGGGAAAGATAAGGATTTGCGTAGATCTGTAGAAGCTTAACGATGCCTATGTCCATGATCCATTCCCGATTCCATTTACCAATGAAGTATTAGACAATGTTGGAGGGCAGGAGGCCTACTTGTTCACTGATGGGTATTCGAGGTACCATCAAATTAAGATCGTGCCTAAGGATAGGAGAAAAACAACCTTCACCATAGAATGGGGTTGTTTTCAATACACTAGGATGTCGTTTGGACTCAAGAATGCGCCTGTGATATTTTCTCGCGCAATCATTGCAGCATTCAAGGAGTTCATTCATAAGTTCTTGGAAGTGTAATTTTATGACTGGAGAGTGTTCAAACTAGTAAAGCGCCATGTAGCAAGCCTATGCTTGATATTGGATATGTGTCGCAGATACCAGATCACGCTGAACTTGAAGAAATGCATCTTCTGTGTTCCATTTGGAATCTTGCTAGGTCACATGGTGTGAAAGCAAGGGCTGATGGTGGACCCTGCAAAGATTGTAGTGATTGTGAATTTGGAGGCCCCAAGGAATGTTAAGCAGTTGCACACGATAGTGGGACATATGGGAAATTACAGAAAATTTATCAAAGAATATGCTCAAATTACCGCGCATATGGATAAATTGTTGAAGAAGGACACAACGTTCTGTTGGGATGAAGAATGTCAATGCAGCTTAGATGTCTTGAAATAAAATATGGTCACCGTGCCGATCTTGGTATTCCCAGACTAGAAGGAATTTCAAGTACATGTGGATTCCTTTGCATTACATTAGGTGTAGTGTTGATGCAAGATGGTGAAGGAGAAATGGACCATCCTATAGCCTTCGCGAGTAGGAAATTATTGAAGGCTAAGAAGAATTACTCAACTACTAAGCGTGAAGGATTGGCGATGGTGTACACGATGTAGAAATTCAAGCACTATCTGTTAGGAGAGCATTTCAAGATGTACACAGATCATTCAACCTTGAAATACCTGGTCAATAAGCCAATGTTTGGGGGGGGGAAGCTCTGCAGATGGTTTTTACTATTCTAGGAGTATGACTTTGAAGTAATTATGAAGCTAGGGAGGTTAAATGTAGGACCTGACCATCTATCACGGATTGAAACAGGAGAGGATCCCAATAATCTGGAGGAAGGGTTGCTAGATGCACAGCTCTTTGCGGTGCGCGTAGAGGATAATCATTTTGCAGAAATTATTCACTTCTTGACTATGGGGATGGCACTGGAAGGTTATACAAGTCAGCAAAAGAAGGAACTCGTAGTGCACACGATAGATTTTTTAGTTATTGTGAGACATCTGTATAAGATGGGTGCAGATGAAATATTATGAAGATATGTGCCATATTTTGAGAGAGATAGCATTCTCGTTGAAGCTCATGGAGGGGCTATGGGAGGACATTATGCAGGAAAGGTGACTGCACATACGCATGTCTATGGTGGACCATGTTGCACAAGGATTCCAAGGCATATTGTAAGGCATGTGATGCATGTCAGAGAATGGGTAAACCATCATGAAGGGATGAATTTCCTTTACAACCTCAAGTATCGTTACAGCCATTTGAAAAATGGGTGATTAATTTTGTTGGGATAATTCATCCCATAGGGAAGAAAACTGGTGTGTGCTATATCATCACCGCAATGGAATATCTACCAGATGGGTAGAAGCACAGCCAGTTAAGGATTTTACAGGGGCTACATCAGCAAATTTTTTGTTTGAGTATGTCTTAACCAAATTTGGCTGCCCAAAAGTGTTGATGAGCGATAGAGACACGCACATTCTAAATGAAAAAATTAGCGTGTTAACAGAAGGATTACAAGTCTACCATCAGAAGAGTACACCGTAACACTCCCAAGCCAATGGAACTGTTGAAGCCTTCAATAAGATTTTGGATAACGCACTGACGAAGATCTGCAATGTGCAGCGAAATGATCGGGATGTGCACGTACCTGTAGTGTTATGGGCTTATAGGACTACTTGTAAGAAGCTAACAGGACAAACGTCGTTCAGATTGGTCTATGGTGTAGAATTTGTAATGTCGATGGAGTATATTGTGCCTAGTATGCACATAGTAGCTCTCACAGGTATGGCAGATCACGAGGCCTGGGAAGACCGGCTCGTGCAACTGATGGAGCTTGAAGAGGATCGATTTTTGATAGGATTTCATCATCAAGTGTAGAAGGAACATGAAAAATCATGGCATGATCACCACTTAAAGCTTCGCACATTCAAGGTAAATGATCTTTCCTATTTTAAGATAGTAAAATCTCTAAGTTTCCGGGGAAATTCCAGATGCATTAGCTAGGGCCATATATTATCAAAGAAATTATAGATGGAGGCGTAGTTTAGCTCGCGAAGCTTAATGGAGAACCTTTCTTGCGAAGAGTGAATAGAAGTCATTTGAAGCTATATACAGGGGATCCTACGCAATGACTATATGATGGTAGGACAGTCTTAGTGCTCCAAGCAGTTGCAAGGGAGCGCGGGAATATAAACTACACTGCCAGGTTTGAAGGACTACGTAGCAAGCTGGCTACGCAGAAAATAATAAAGTTGCATCCTAGGGTTCTGCATGTAGGAAGCTGCGCCATGGAGGAAGGTGTCACACAGCACAACAGAAAAGTGACTATTGGAGTCACTATTCATGACTTGACAGTTAGAAGACGGTTAAGAGGAGTGGGTTGGCAGCATTTAAGGCAAAAATCTTTGAATATCTGTCGCCAAAACAACATTAATTATCAGAGTTTGTGGGGAATGGTCATATTTGAATTCAAAACCCCTATAAATTACGTGTGTCGGTCCAACAGAGAACACTTTGAGCTCTCAGAATTGCTAGTGAGATTTTCTGTATGTCGCCTATGAACCAATCGTATTGGGAGGATTTAGTCATGAGCCCTGTGATTGCTAAGTTGTCTGACTTAAATCAGAAGTTCATTCTAGAAAAAATGCTTGGACCAAGCCTTGCAGAAACCATGAGCACTAGTGGTGATGTTGCCTCTGAAGGAGCTGCCCCAGAAGTTGTGAGTATGGAAGCTCCCACTCCTGTGCCTACGACGCTGAGGATGCCTAGGCCAAAGCCTACCCCTTCCAGAGAAACCCAAATAGTTAAACTCAAGAACGATAAGCAAAAAAAGCCAGTACAAGTGCATGAGTCTCCCAAGAAGCATTTTGTAGTGTAGTGTCCTATCTAGGGTGCTAGACTGGGCTATATTTATTATCGACCAGGGTGCGTAGACTTAGAGGCGTGCGCCTAAAATATATAGACATAAAGGATCTAATCTAAGTCTAATCTTCCTAATTACAATGCTATTATTCAATTCAATATCAAACTAAATCACCCTATGTATCACTATCTACCAAGATTCAACAAATCAAAACGCTGTGTATCACTGCAATTAAAGATTTTAGTCTCCTTACAGAGACATCATACATAAAACCTATGTTCAGTGACTACTCAACATCCATTAACATTCATTAACAGTCATGCAAGATGAAATCGTAAGCATAAAGTTCATGACAGTGCTCTACAAGATAACAATGGATCGAATCCCTTACAGGATACGATTCACGATCCAAGTGATAATCTATTCAGGTGCGTGCATAAACATATAAACAAGCGCATTCATAAACATATAAACAAGCGCATTCATAAACATATAAGCATAAACATGAATCGATTTAATCACTGCGCATATCAATACCAAATACCCTGACTGTAAATGAAATAAAATAACAACAGTATACCATGTACGCAAGGCCCGTCCGCGTTCTTGGTATACTGAGCTTGTTATCCAACGATCACCAAATCAAAACAACGCAATCATGACTGTAATGCAAGTCTTTGGTATTAAAATCGAAACTCTGTTCTTGAAGCAACAATAACGATAACCATATACAACCGGTTCATAACTATATTTACATATGGTTTCACATCCCTTGAAAACGGATGTACATTCATGAGCGGCTGTTGCCGCTTTTACCAAAACAAGATTTTTTGAAAATGTTTCTATCCTAGCTGATATAAAAAAAGGAAACAAACTTAAATCGATTTTGACTGTGTGCTGTTGATGCCTTTGTCGCCAAGATGCCATAGTTGACTGTCATTGACCGCGCATGTAGGAGGGTTGATTCCGCTGCGAGATAGGTGCTCGTCCATGCTTGGACATTCCGCTTTTCATCCATACCCTTCGCTCTAGCCTGGTTGTCATGCCACATGTCAAACAATAAGCCATTTACAGGATGTTGGAACTTCCTGTAGTCTTTTTGCCAAAAATTCCTAATTCATTAACATAAAACCCTTAAATAAATTCAATGCAATTTAATAACTATAAGACTATTAATTAATCAATTTCCAAGGGATCTGAGAGATAAATGATGAAAAGAGGTAGGCAAATGT
>APFE030732431.1:69172-102724 GCA_000404065.3 Pinus taeda | reverse complement strand
CTTGGAGCATGGGGTTCATTCTTCTCTGTGGTTGCCTCACTGGTTTGATAGTATTATCTATGTAAATATGGTGAGTGCATGTGTCAGGGTAAATTCCATGCATATCGGTATAGTCCCAAGCAAAGGATTTCTGGTATTTTCTCAAGAGTCGGATTGATTTCTCTTGTTGAGATGAGTCTAGATGATTGCCTATGTTCATAGTTTTCCCTGGACTAATCTCTATAACCTGACTCTGTGTGTTGGTGATGGATTGAACTGGAAAGATGTCGTGAAATGTGGTTTGCAAAGATTGAATGGTTCATGTTTCCTGAAAATTTTGGGCTAAAAGTACATCTGCAGCATGATATTGGTCATGTCTCAAATTTTCAGAAATATCAGGTTGAGAAAGAAATAGTTCTACCAAATCATTATTGTTTTGTTCTTGGAAATCATAGATTTGGTCAATGCTAAAAACATATTGTACTTCTTCTTTATCATTGAATTTATCATCAAGCCACAAATGATGTGTTACTGCTGGTGATTGTGTCGATGGGTAGAGGGTGAGTTGTTTTTTTTCAATCCCTCTCGAGATGATCATGTTTCCAGATCGACATCCAATAAATGCATCAACAGTCGCTAACCATGGTCTACCAAGAATGATAGGGTGCCCTCCTAAATTGGATTTGGGTTGGAATTTGTATGTTGTTAATGATGGTGGTCACTTTGGGAATGCCAGGATCAACATACTTTTCTATGGAGATGGTATTGGTCATAAGGCCTGCTAAATGTCCTATAACATGAATGGTTTCAGGATCAATCCTTTTTCTAGCAGGCTTCTTGAGGCACATGTCTTTGATGGCTTTAGTGTATATGGGAATGTCTTTTATAGCTTGCAGTAGTGGAATTTTTATGTAGACATTTTTGAGCTCATCTGAGACATCAAACTGTGGTATAGACAGTGGAGGTTTGATTTGGACCAATCGGTTTGGAAAAGGTGGATGCAATGGTTGCATTTGCTTATCTTTGGTATCATCGTTTGATTTCTTTTGATTTGTCATTTCATTTTCATTTTCTATGTTTTATTCTCGCTTATCTGTTATTGGAGAATCTTTCTGGAGTACCTTACCAGACCTCAAGTTGATATTTTGCAGGGGTAGTGTGGGATATGGGGTCCCTCTTCTACATTGTAGGCTGGCTCTCTGCTCTATTATTCGGATTTGGGGACAGTTTGAGTAGGAATTTGAGTTGGGTCTGGAAGGTTGTGAAGTTAGATGGGAAATGTAGTTGTGGGTGGATTTTATTGGTGGAGGAGCAGGCAATGGCTTGTTGAGTAGGTTGAGGTGGATAAACAGCTTGCTGGAGGATACTGCTGATATGGTTGAGAATGTGATGGATACGGTTGATGGTATTGTTGATATGGTTGTGAATATGGTGGGTATGGTTGAGGATATGTATGATAAGATTGAGAGTACTGTTGAGATGGTCTCCATTGTTGTTGTGGGTTGTTTTGGTGTTGCCATGGCATGGGTACATTCCATGAGTTCTGTGCATACATTTGATCATTTACAAGAAATTGCAAATTTTGATTTGGGAACATACCTTGAGGTGCCGGCCTTGGCTGCCATGGTCCTTTTGCGCCCATGTAATACACATTTTCCATCTCTGCATTGGCTGCCATATTACAGTTCTGCAAAACCTTAACTTTAGGACAGTTAAATATATCATGATGTTCAGTACAGAAAGCACAAACTTGAATGTTTTCTAGTGGACAGTCATTTAATGCATGTTTCTTCCAGCACTTTGGGCGGAAAATAGCCATTACCTGATCTTCAGCTTCTTGTTTCTTTTTAGCTTTTAGAGTGTCAGTTTGGTTCCCTATTGTGCTTAACAAATCTTTTTTAAATTCTTCTAAGAGATTTCCTATCTTATCCCTTGTGACACTTGTTGAAGTAGACTTTGTGACCTTGGATGACAGGGTTCTTTTTCCCATTTTAGCTTTACTCCTTGAATACTTTTCGCATAGGTCAGCGATTTATTCAATGGGTAAAACAGAAATGTCACCTTTACCCATCAAGTTAAGGTCATCCATGTATTCCTCTCAGATACCTTTCAAGAATATTGTGAGGATCAGATCAAGAGGCATAGTTCGGTGTTTAGATTTTTGTAAGTTGTAGACAAACTGTTCTAAGTATTCCTCTAAGGTTTCATCCTCTTGTTGGCTCATTCTAAAGATGTCATCTTTAGAGTCTTTGGATCTGCAGTAGGGTTGATATTTCCTTAGAAATACTCTTCTCATACCATCCGAATCAGTTATAGTATGCTCACCAAGCCTCATGAACCATCTTAAGGCTGATGCCTTTAATGTCGCTAGAAAAAGTCTGAGCCTATGGGCATCATCATTATAGCCATATGTTCGACATACAATGTCAAACTCGAACAAGAATGAGTCCGGATCTTCTGAAGCCATACCATAAAATTTAGGTAGCACTGATGGGGGTATGTTTTTCATTTTGATCTCATCATCTTCTTGTGGTTCATGTATAGGAAAAGGAAAAGTTGACTCTTCTTCGTCTCTATGTCCTTGATGTGGTACTGATCCATCTCCTTCCTCAGCCATTTTAATAGGTTTCTCTGTGTCAGAGTCACTTGTTTCAAAGAGGCGATTAAGGAAAGATTGTTCAGTCATTGTGCTACTTTCTCCTTGTGTGGAAGACCTAGGAAAGTCCTTCTTCTGCGATTTATGTGTTAATAAATTTTGTCTTTCGATGAGAGTAAGTCTCTGTCCTGATTTTTGTTTATCCTCTAATGCTTGTATGATGTTCTCCTCGGCTGGTGTTGAATTCTTTAAAGAGTCTGCTCCTGATGATGATGGGTTAGTTTTTGAATGGCGGGGGGTTTTTATGAATCTACCCTGACTATCTCTAAACCTAGGCATAAATGAACATGATTTTAACTGTGTTTTTGTTTATTTTTGTCTATTGAATTTTTTTTCTTTTAAAATCCTTTAAGTACGCCTCCCTGGCAACGGCGCCAAAATGTAGTGCCTATCTAGGGTGCTAGACTGGGCTATATTTATTATCGACTAGGGTGCGTAGACTTAGAGGCGTGCGCCTAAAATATATAGACATAAAGGATCTAATCTAAGTCTAATCTTCCTAATTACAATGCTATTATTTGATTCAATATCAAACTAAATCACCCTATGTATCACTATCTACCAAGATTCAACAAATCAAAACACTGTGTATCACTGCAATTAAAGATTTTAGTCTCCTTACAGAGACATCATACATAAAACCTATGTTCAGTGACTACTCAACATCCATTAACATTCATTAACAGTCATGCAAGATGAAATCGTAAGCATAAAGTTCATGACAGTGCTCTACAAGATAACAATGGATCGAATCCCTTACAGGATATGATTCACGATTCAAGTGATAATCTATTCAGGCGCATGCATAAACATATAAACAAGCGCATTCATAAACATATAAGCATAAACATGAATCGATTTAATCACTGCGCATATCAATACCAAATACCCTTACTGTAAATGAAATAAAATAACAACAATATACCATGTACGCAGGGCCCGTCCGCGTTCTTTGTATACTGGGCTTGTTATCCAACGATCACCAAATCAAAACAATGCAATCGTGACTGTAATGCAATTCTTTGGTATTAAAATCGAAACTTTGTTCTTGAAGCAACAATAACGATAACCATATACAACTGGTTCATAACTATATTTACATATGGTTTCACATCCCTTGAAAACGGATGTACATTCATGAGCGGCTGTTGCCGCTTTTACCAAAACACGATTTTTTGAAAATGTTTCTATCCTAGCTGATATAAAAAAAGGAAACAAACTTAAATCGATTTGGACTGTGTGTTGTTGCTGCCTTTGTCGCCAACATGCCATAGTTGACCGTCGTTGACCGCGCATGTAGGAGGGTTGATTCCATTGCGGGATAGGTGCTTGTCCATGCTTGGACATTCCGCTTTTCATCCATACCCTTCACTCTAGCCTGGTTGTCATGCCACATGTCAAACAATAAGTCATTTACAGGATGTTGGAACTTCCTGTAGTCTTTTTGCCAAAAATTCCTAATTCATTAACATAAAACCCTTAAATCAATTTCAATGCAATTTAATAACTATAAGACTATTAATTAATCAATTTCCAAGGGATTTGAGAGATAAATGATGAAAAGAGGTAGGAAAATGTCATGTTTTGGGAGGGAAAAAGGGGTCATGGAATGGTACCAACATGTAGCATAGAAACAAAAGAAATACAAATGGCTAAAGAAAATTGTGGACTTGGAGGAAGAAAAAGGCCAAGGAACAGAAGACATAGATGCTAAAGGAGTGGATCCCATTACGAAGCTACTCGATTATATACCTCCGTAGAAGGACAACGAGAAGGTCACAAAGGACCTAGATTCAAACAAGTTTACCATTTATACGCCCCTACTACTTGAGCAAGTTCCCTTTGAAGGTCTATGGCTTGCGCAGATCCCACTACTGCAGATGGAGGATAAGGAACCTCGCAGATCATGCTAGGTTTCCACACTTAGAAAGAGATAAGTACATGAAGCGTGTTCACTATGCGGAGTCAGGTTTTACCACATTAGAGACAGTGGAATGGATCCACGGTGTGGAGAACTTGTGGTTACTTAATTTTATGTGGGTGCCCCATTATCATTGCACCCCTATCAACACAATTTGTGTGCGCCAGCTACTTACATTGGTACACAATGGTTGCCTATAACTAGGAGGGCCTGTCCCGGTCATTGACATGCTAATCCACAAAATCACACACCTTCCATACAAAGGACTGAATCTAGCCAAGGAGTTTAATGGAAAGATGGGGGAAAAGGACCTTGCAGAAATAATGAAGAAAGATTTTTACCTCGTGAAGAAGTCGCGAAGGTATTCAATTTTGTCGATATCAAACCCCGTAGTTCAAATAGCCACGCAAATCTTAGTAGGGAAGGTGATGAGGAAATGTCACGTGGATGAAGTTATGGAGCCTGTAGTTTCCCTGGATTCTTAGTGCACAAAGGGCGTACAATTCAACTGGTCCAGGTACCTCTGTCAGGAGTTTTTGCAAACTGTCGTGAAGCCCAAGATGAAACTAAGTTGTTTCACTATGCTTGGTTGTTGTTGTCCATTGTACTGGTTGTGTGGGAATTGTCGAAGGATAGCCAGTTTCCTCCGCTTGAGGAAGGATTATCGAAGGTAGCGCAATTCACTTCCTTATGGGCTAAAAAGGACCCCACGCGAACCACATAGATGAAAATATTTTGGGTCCTTCTGGAATCAATTCTTCGCATGGCTATTAACCAGCATCCAAGGTTGTCCCCAACCTTATACACACAGTTGTCAGCCTACGTAGCCTTCAAGGCTTACTTCCACAGAGTATACATTCAAGCGTGGAAAGATCCAGAATAGAAATGACATGACTTGCCATATTTGGTGACAAAGACAGATGTGCAGGAGGTGATAGAGAGATGGTCTATAAAACAACGCACCCCCTCCTATTTAGATGTTGGAACAAGCAAGGGTGCGGGAAGTTTTGCAGCACAGAAGATAAAGGAGGTGGCTAAGAAAGCTACGCACACACTCGTAGAACAGAAAATTAAGGAAGCTATAGAGAAGGCTCAAGTGGAGCAAGAGCGCACATCCAAGGAGCAGGTAGAACAGGAATAACGCAAGTCACCTTCGCCAAAGACAGAGGAGGAAGAAATGTTAAAACAAGGCAGTGGAGGAGATGAGGGGCAGAGCACCCCTTTTATTCTGAAGAGATGTGGCAAGGAACAACAGAGAGGGTTAAGGAAGAAACAAAAATTGGACAAGTCACAAGGTGATTCCATGGTCTTGATGAAGGGTGATCTCGATGAGATCATGGATAAAATTAGGGATACCACGACTGAAGTGTTACGACAGTTCAAGTAGCAATATATGTAGATGTTGGGGAGCATCCAAAAGGATCTGTGCAAGCTGCAGATCCAGGCAAGCAGAATATAGGTGGGCACCAGAAAAGCGAGCGTAGAACAAGCGAGCCTGGAATCTGGGATGAGTTGAGCAGCCGAGTTGGTAAGGACCCTAGACCTTAGGACTATTGCATTACCAGATGGGTCCATTCATGTGGGTTCAGCCGATGATTGCATCATCCTTAGCACATTCAAGAACATCAGGCTGAACATAGCATCACTCCCTAATGAGATCCTCCATGCACTGCATGCAGGGGTGACAGAGGAATTGAGAGCTTAGGAGTTGCGTGCTCTTAAACTCATCAGTGAGTGCAGAGTGAACAATAAGAATATGTTCGTTGAGAATATGCAGGCTTTAAAAGAAAAAGAGACGTTGTAGGCACAAAGTTCACAACTAGAGTTAGCAGTCACAGAGGCATGTAGGACAGTGCATGAGCTTCATATTCCTGAGGTTACACAGCCAGTAGCGATGATCAGAAAATTAGTTGTTGGTGTGTGCGAAGCCAAAGAAGATGTTGGTCAAGTTTAGTTTGAACTCAATATGAAGATCACAGAGCTAGCCCACGACCCCGATTGAGGTTCGAGAGAAGCGTGGAGCCACGATAAAAGAAGGAATGTCCACCCTGGATGCCACAGTCACTGACTATTCGGCATTATTTGAGCAAGAAATGGAGTTGGTGACAAATATACAAGAGGATCTGACCCCACACACATTGAATACGGAAGGGAGTTGTAGTGGTAGTATGATGAAGTCAGGGCAACGACACACTCCATCGCACCAATGTACCGCCTAGCTAAATTATAGGAGGGAAAGTAGCTCCTCGCACATGTAGAGGAAGCACAAAAGAAGGAGGCCTTGCTAAAGGCAAGGTTACAACCATGGTTGGAATAGGCTTATCAAGTCACGACCACCATCCAGGACAAGCTTAAAGGCTTGTAGCAGACGCAGCAAACAATGAGGTTGGCCGCAGAAGGACCAGCTACAGAGAAGTTAGTTGAGGAAGTCAAGCAGGCAGCCACTCAGAGCACTGCCGAAGTCACCATGATCTAGGCAGAGCTGGGAGATCTTCACAGCAAGATCACAGTGCCAACCAAGTGACTCGAGGGTGAGTCATGATCTTTGTGTTGGGGGCCTGTTGGGATGGGGTCCCCTAAGTCAGTTTTGGGGTTAAAATAACCCAAGTTTTGATATATTTTTGTAACTAATGTAAAGTCTCCGCAATTTGTGGATGTGGAGTAAGTAGATGATTAGGAGTTAAAGGGGTTTTAGCCCTTTGTTTATGTAAAGTTTGAGTCGGTTTTGAGATCCACCCATGATCCGCGAACCATGGGATTATATAAAAAAGGCTATAAATAGGTGTGTCTTAGAGCGTCTAAGGCATATCTTTGAGGTAATGAGTCAATAGAAGAGCAGTGATAGTGCAGAGAAGTGGGTCAGATAAGAGAAGAAAGGCTTTGTAGCTGAGTGCACGGAGGCCTAGGTAGAGTCTACAGCTGAGTGCGCAGACCCTTGTAGCTGAGTGCATAGGGTAGTTTTGAGTCTGTAAATCTGAACTGAAGATCAATAAAGAAAGTTACCGAAGAATTCCTGTGTATATCTGTTTATCTCTATTTACTTATGCTTATAATATATTTTGTTGATGAATAATATGTTTATGGAATATTGATCTAATGATGTGCGATCTTCTTGAATAAGTCTTAATAAATGTACGCAATGCATGTTAAGTACTTTCGTGAAGATTGTGATGAATTCTGTTATGTTTACTAAATAACTTAAGTAGATATGCATGAAGACTAATTAAGGGTTGTTCTCTGATGCGTGTAAGTGGATAAAGCAATTGTTAAGGGTCTGCAAAGGCTAATCGTAGACCTTCATGAAGGTTTGAAGACTATTTTAACAGAGTTTCTAGACCTAGCCCTAAGGGCTTATCACTCTGCGCTAAGGCAAATCTAGGGCGCTGAAAGACATCACACTCATCTCTGGATGCAGAAACTTGATTCTAGCATCCCCCCATACTGCTTCAAGTGAGACTACAGCCTGCACTACGCGGGTTGTTGACGAAAGGGCTAGTGGTGTAGGGATTTGTTGGTTGGCGCAACTAACTCTGAACCTAGGTCAGGACCCCCTAAGCCAACACTTGGTCATTCAGTGAATTATATATTCCTATAGAAAATCCCGTAACTTCCTGTAGCAGTGTGTAACTTATAGTGGAAACACCTGTAACTTCTTGTAGCACTCTTCTAACATGTATATACTTGCCCATATTTGTTCAAAAAGCGTGGTTTTGTCTCTTGGGCTTGAATCATGACCCCTAGGCTCTAAATAAATGGTTGAGGAAGAATAAACACCAATTAGGACATGCCTTTTTACAATGTAGATTAGGCTTATTTATTTGAATTCATGTTCTTATTATTTCAATTACAAATTTTTGTTCTTTCCTAGGATTAATTTATTTTCAAGGTAATATTTCCATTTATGAAATTAGTTTAGGATTTGATTTCATTACATTCACTCCATTACATCATGAAAACGAAAGGACACATTGTAGCACATACAGTGTTGATACCTCTTAAGTTTGTACAAACCTCGGGTTGATAATTGAAGTTGATAGCCTTGGGAGTTGCAGCATTCTTGTTGGAATACTGGGGCTCATCACCAAAGTCCAAGGGTCTGAGATGGTCTTTCTCAAGGGAATAAACACCAATCTACAAGCTCAATAAGGACTCCATAGATTTGTCTTCCTCCACCCACCCGTTGCTCAACAACTCACCAATGCACTTGGAGCTCCAGAGGCCAACTACCTCTACCCTCCAGCTATCTAATGAAGGACAAACAACGCTTAGAAAAAACCATAGGCTTGGTACCTCTCCTCTATTTTGTGTTGCCTCCTATGACTTGATGCCTTTTTCTGCAGAATTTGAGCTCTCTCTTCCCAGTCAAGTCTGAGATCTAGTTATCTCTCTTTTTTACTACTCGTTTCTCCTCTGTGAATGCCTCCCGCTTCTTGAATGAATGAGAATGAGTATTTGTGTCTCCCAAATTCCTCCTCACCTTTTGTTTTTCTAATTCTACTAGTTCCCCACCATAACTCAGTCTCTCATTAATTTTTCCTAGCCTTTTGATGTTTGTTTTCCATGTTGTGGTTTCAAATCCAGCATGTGTTGTTCCTAGTGTTGTAGCCCAATTAATTTTCAACAAAAGTACTATTCCATAGACCATCATTGTGCATTCAATTCTCAATAATCATCCTTTAATGGCTATCATATACTTCAAATTTTTCCTCCCTACAGCAAGTAAGCTAAAATTCCCAAGCAACTAACCTCCCTAGACCTCTTGGAATTAGTGTCCCTTATGTAACAACCTTGTTGAAAATTCCATGTAATAAAAGTAAATAAAGGCAAAATAATAACCATAGATGATGGGACACTTATTCCAAGCTAAATGTTGGGCAGAATCGTATTGATCAGGATCACTTGTGATTTTTATGGCTAAGGAAATTGGCAAAGGCAATGGCTAAGGCTTTGGAAAGGAAAAATGGCATTTTTGGCACATTTATTATGAAATAATGGAAATTAGGAGAAAAACGAGGTGAAAGGTCACAGGTTGCATGTGAGGAGGAAAATAATGGAAAATGAAGAAAATAGAGGCCTCATACATAAAAAGGCTTTTGAGGATCAGTTGGTAACCTTTTGTCAGTTCAGAATTGGAGCTCTCTCTCATTATTCTCTCTCTCATACACTTGGATACTTAAAGTTTTCTTAGATCACTCTTGATGGGTGTGGCATACTTGGATTCTTGGAGCAAGGAAGCAAAAGAAGAATAGGAAAGCGCAAGAAGGCATCAGGATTAGCAGCTACATCATATTTGCTTGCAGGTACCGAGTTGCATGTATGTTTCCTTCTCTAGTTTTGGAATGCATGGCATATACATGTGGATTCTTGGTCATGATCTATCATTGGCATAGAGGATTGCCTAGATCAACAGTGGATTGCCTATCCTTGCCATTTCCTAGTTATCCATGGTGATTGTGGGTTTACTTTCATTATTTTTTTTTGGTTGGTTCTCATGTTTCCTTAGCTTGGGTTGAGTTACTAGTCTCGTAGCCTTGGTTGGACAAATTCTCTGAAGCCCTACAACAGCTTGGGTTGATTTACTACTCTCATAGCCCTGGTTGAACAAACTCTCTGGAGCCCTTGGTGGGTTGAGTTACTAGTCCTAGAACCTTGGTTGGACAAATGCTATGGAGCCCAGTAAAAGTTGTGGGTTGAGTTACTAGTCCTGGAGCCTTGGTTGGAAAAATTCTTTGGAGCCCTAGATGGCTAGGATAGAGACTGATCTGATGATGGTTTTGTGAATTCTGACCATGAGGTGGAATCACTATTTGATGGGTGGAGGTGGATGTCCTCTAGAAGCCCTGGATGGTTTTCAATTGATGTATTCTATGAGATCCCACATTCATGCTTGGAATATGGCACGGGGGTGAATGGATGAAGAGAGATTTGGCTCAGCCATTCTACGGTTGGGTGGAACGTGGAAGTCCCATCCCGAGTTTGAATTTTTCATCATTATTGAAAGATTATTTCTCCTTGTATTTCTATGAGAATTTGGATGGTTTATATGTGGTTATATGGATGTACTTTCATGAGTATTTATGTTGGTTATGTATGTGTTTTATGATAGCAACCATGTGTGGCTTTCATCATGTTTTTACTTGTACTTGAATGATCAATGTATCTATGACCTAATGGATGGAATGGTAGTTGATGTGTTGAGGCATCAATGGTTCTTACTGACTCTCAGCTAAGTATGAGACCTCTATGCTCAGCACTGTTAATTACACTTGTAGAATACATATTTGCAAAATGTTTGATAAAATTCCTTTCATGGCTAGTAGGGGTCTAGTCAAGGTCTTGAACATGTATTTGCTTTAGTACTGTCAGTTCTATGTTACTTTACTAATTTGAAGAGGGATCAATTTTGGGTAGTGACCTGGGCTCTGGACCTAAAAAAGTGGCTCAAATCCTAGAGACATTGGCATAGCACTAACAATTTGGGTCTATGGTCACTGGCAGGCAAGCCTGTGGGAGTGACTTTGGGTTTCTGGTCGCCCTCATGCCTATAGCATGGGAGCAACTGAGCCTCAAGTGGTCCAAAATTTCAATGGGACCCCAAGGAAAGTTGTCTAAACTATTGGATTGGTTCCTAAGGGTCCTCTAGTTGATTATTGATTCCTATATGGTGTGTTTCCATCGGTTCTACTTCCTTAACATGACTTAGGAGGTCGAATCTTATCATAGTGGCCTCTCGTCGCATGTTTACCCCATCTGGCCAGTTTCTTGGGTAGATGTGGGAGGAGGGTGTTACAGAGTGATATAGAGCATGGTCATGCATACATGTCAGTTGCATGTGTGTCTCTCACACTTGAATTCCATGTGCTTGTTGCAATTTAGTGATGTTGTTCAGATTTTAAGTGATGTCGTGATATGAACCTTGATGTGTTGTTGTGGAATGCATCGTCATGAGTGTATGACTGGTTACATTTTGAATTATGTCGCTTACATGTATCATTGCAGTATTCTTGGTTAAATTCTTATATGTTTGGTCACATTCTTGTATGCTTGGTTGCATGAATCATCCTTGCAAGTTTGATTTCAAGTATTGTTCATTCATGCTTGATTATATGTGTTTATGCATATGTGTGGATGGTTATGCATCGGTTATGCATGTTCATGTTTGCATGTGGTCAAGTGTACAATGATGTAGTGGTTGTTATCATGCATGAGGTTGTGGTGTGTGTTGTTGTTAAGGTCATGCATTGATGACTAGACCCTAGATAGAATGACAGTTCCATGGTCACATGCTTATGTTTTATATTTCTATATGTTCTTATGATTATGTTATACATGTATCACATTGATTTACTAATCTTGCAGACAAGGTATCCTCCCCGAGCTATACTAAGGTACATTGGTTTATTGTGGTTTGGTTTAGCTGACATGATATACTTGTAGGAAGAAATATCAAATGGCTAGCAAGATGGTTAACTACAGAGACTCTCCCTATGAATTTGGAAAGAAGTATGGTGTTGGGAACTCTTCCAATTTGGTAGTTACACTGAGAATTTTAAAGGAAGAAATAAGGAGTTGTAAGCTAGATAATGAAAAAATCATACAGGTACAGGAAAAGCTAGCAGAGGTAAATGCAGTGATACTTCAGAGCTTGCCATATTTGCAGCAGCAAGGACCACTTCAGATCAGTGATGAGCAGGAGGACAAAACTAATGGGGCATATGGTAGTAGATTTCATGGTGGTCACCGATTAGATAGAGATGACACAATCAAAGACGGAATATTTTTGGACACTTGGAGAGGAGAAGGGATAGACACAGGTATGATTCTAGTTTTGATTCAGATATGCACTATGATCATCACCGTTATCATCCTTACATGAGGAGCAATAGGTGATACTTTCTGGATGAGTTTAAGAAAGAAAATCCACCTACTTTTGATGGAGAGGTAAACATATCACAAGATGAAAAGGCATGGTTACTTGGTATGAAGAAGTTCTTTAGGTTGCATGACTACTCAGAGAACATGAAAGCTCGAGTAGCTACATTCAGCCTTAAAGGTAAAGCATAAATCTAGTGGGAAGATGTGAAGAATATCAAAGGTAAATGAGGAAACTATGACTTGGACTGAATTTGAGTGGCTATTCAAGAAGAAGTATATGCCGGAGAGATACTTTGATGATAGGGAAAAAGAATTCTATGAACTAAAGATGGGATCCATGAAAAATGACAAGTACACTAGTAAGGTCTTGGAACTATTGAGGTATGTGCCTTACCTCAAGGAGGAGAAAGCTAATATTCAGAGATTCATTAGTGGACTATCAATTGCATTCAAGGACAGGATTGAGTTTGATGAGCATAGATCATTGGAGGAGGCCATTCGAAAGATAAAGCATTGTTATGAAAAATCAAAGCGCGGATCTGAGACCAAGCCGGATTGGAAAGGTTATGTAAATAACAAAGGAAAATGGGACAAGAAGTGAGAAAGACCACAAGTTTCTGGAAATAAGGAGAATATTGAACCACCTAAGAGGTTCAATGCACTAGATATAGGATAGGAACATTGGCCTAAGGATCAAAGTAAGGAACCCGTGCATTTTTGGACTTGTGGAGGGGATCATCGTAGGAGAGATTATCCACTTCAAATATATAGTGCGTAGGAGGCGCAAACTATTGGGGATGTTGGTTAGAGAATTCCACATATCTATGCAGCAATGGATAACAAATAGGCAGAGCATCAAGCATTTATCATTGAAATGGACGTTAAGCTCAGTTATAAAGTTATTTTTATTTTGATTGACCCTAGATCTAATTATAGCTATGTTAGTCTAGAATTAGTGGTTACGTGTGGTTTGAGTAAGGAATTTCATGCAAAGTCTTGGTTAGTGCAGTTGGATACAAATACAAAGAAGCAATTCCATCATTGGGTAAATTCTTGTGCATTTGATTTGAATGGTATGCCTACCGCAACACTTCTAAATGTATTACCGTTGGGATCATACAATATGTTGTTGGGCATGGATTGGTTTTATCTTCATAGAATCAAGGTAGATTTATATGACAAAGGTATTGAGTGTGTTGATGATAATGGAGAACCAAGAGTCTTACAAGGTAAGAAGAAAGCTACTTTAGTTAGGATGGTGACAGTTAAGAAAGAAAAGCGCAGTCGCAAGAAAGGGTGCAAGTTATTTGCAGTACAAATTTCTAATGATAAGGGTAAGGAGGTTGAGGATGCAGATGTGTTGAATAGGTACCCAGTGTCACAGCGATTTCATGATGTATTTCCTGAGGACATTACAGAGTTTCCACCTCACAGGGTGGTAGACTTTTCTATTGAGTTAGTGCAAGGGGTTGCGCCAATATTGAAAGCACCTTATAGGATGGGCACACTTGAGTTGTTTGACTTAAAGTTGTAGCTGAAGGAAATGTTGGAAAAGGAATATATTAGGCCAAGTGTATCACCTTGGGGCACATTGGTATTGTTTGTGAAGAAGAAAGATGGAACACTCAGATTATGTATTGATTACAGGAATTTAAACAAAGTTACTATCAAGAGAAGGTACCCCTTACCGAGAATCGATGACTTGTTCAATCAGTTGAAGGGAGTAGCAGTGTTCTCGACGATTGACTTGAGATCCGGATACCATCAAGTACGAATCAAAGAGGAAGACATTTACGTGACCCCATTCAAGACCAGGTATGGGCATTATGAGTTTGTTGTAGTTCTATTCGGTTTGACTAATTCTTCAGCTACATTTATGTTTTTGATGAATAGTGTGTTGCGTCCATATTTGGATAAGTTTGTTATTATGTTCATTGATGATATAATGGTATATTCTAAAAATGAGGAAGAGCATGTTGAGAATTTAGCAGCAGTGTTGAGGTTGTTGAGGGATAATCAGTTGTATGCTAAGCTTAGCAAATGTCATTTCTTTCAAACTAAGGTACACTACTTGGGGCATGTTGTCTCTAAGGAGGGCATTATAGTAGACCCAGAAAAGATAAGACCCATTATGGAATGGGTAGCTCCTAAGAATGTGGATGAGGTGAGATCTATCATGGGTTTGGTAGGCTACTACAAGAGGTTCATCAAGAACTTCTCGCAGATTTCTTATCCTATCACATCATTGCAAAGGAAAGGTAAGAAGTTCAAATGGACAGAGGAGTGTGAGGCTAGTTTTGAGCAGCTCAAGTGGTTGTTGACAAATGCACAAGTGTTAAATATTGCAGATCTGGATAGAGAGTTTGTTGTGTGCACAGATGCTTGCAAGAGAGGACTTGGTGGATTCCTTATGCAAGATGGACAAGTAGTATGCTATGAGTCGTGGAAACTGAATGAGCACGAGAATAACTATCCCACGCATGATCTTGAGTTGGAAACTATTATACATGCATTGAACATGTGGAGACACTATCTTCTGGGCAGGAGGTTTACATTGATGAGTGATCATAGTGGTTTGCGGTATCTATTTGACCAACCGAATCTGAATGGTAGGTAGGCTCGGTGATTGGCTACAATCAATGAGTTTGACTTTGATATTAGATACATCAAAGTTAAAGAGAATAGAGTGGCAGATGCTCTTAGCAGGTGAATACAGGTAAATCACTTAGTAGCTATGAGCTCTTATGGGAAAAACTTATAAGACAAGATATTGCAGGCAGGACAATAGGATGTCAGATATAGGGATATTGTGCACAGGTTACAACAAAGTACAGGTACGGGTATAGGAGATGGTACAAGTACAGGTATAGGTGCAGGTGCACAAGATATGGACTATTGTCTTATAGCAGATGGATTGGTTAGATTCTGAGACAAGATATATGTGTCGGATGATGATAATCTCAAGAAGGTGATCTTGAGAGATTTTCATGCAAAACCATATTCGGGTCACCCAGGGTATCAAAAGACACTAACAACTGTGAAGAGATTCTACTAGTGGTTGAATTTGAAGATGGATGTAGCAGAGTTTGTGGCTAGATGTTTTGATTGTTAGTGAGTGAAAGCAGAATGTAAGCATCCAGGTGGACTGCTACAACCAATTGTGATTCCATAATGGAAATGGGAAGTCATTTCTATGGAATTCATCACAGGATTTCCTATGACAGTGAAGCAATGTGATTCCATCATGGTCATTGTGGACAGGTTAACAAAGATTGCACACTTTATTCTGGTGAAGTCTACATTCTTAGCTAGCAATGTAGCACAGGTATTCATCCAATATGTGGTTAGAATACATGGTGTTCCAAAGAAGATCGTGTCTGATAGGGACGTGAATTTCACTTCCAAGTTCTGGAAGGAGTTGTTTGTAGGTTTGGGCATAGAGATGTCCTTCAGTACGGCTTATCATCTGCAGATGGATGGACAGATAGAGAGGATCAATAAGATATTGGAGGACATGTTGAGGATGTATGTGATGCATCAGCAAAGGAAGTGGGAAGAGTATCTTCCCTTGGTCGAGTTCACATACAACAATGGTTATCAAGAATCATTGAGGATGTGTCCTTTTGAGGCATTGTATGGGCAGAGTTGCAACACTCCCATCAGTTGGAGTGGTCCAATGAACAGGGTATTGATTGGACCAGATATGTTGGAAGACATGGAACAAGAGATACAGGTGATCAAGAAAAATCTTAAGGCGGCATAGGATAGGCAAAAGAGCTATGCAGATCACAACAGGTTGTTCAAGGAGTTCCAGGTTGGGGAATAGGTGTAATTGTGTATCAAACCGAAGAAGAGCTCCTTGTGGATTGGATCATGTGCCAAGATGGCACCACAGTTTTGTGGACCCTTCAGTATCATTGAGAGGATTGGGCGAGTAGCCTATCGACTTGCATTGCATCCGATAGTGAAAGTCCATGATTTTTTCCATGTATCTTTGCTTCAGAAGTATGTTAAGGATGTTGATCATGTGATTGACTGGTATGTATTGCAAGTGGAACCAGATGGAGAATTCCAACCAGAGCCTTAGTGTATATTGTAGAAAAATGTGCTCATGCTCTGGAACTGA
This sequence comes from Pinus taeda, assembly GCA_000404065.3. Lineage (NCBI taxonomy): Eukaryota > Viridiplantae > Streptophyta > Pinopsida > Pinales > Pinaceae > Pinus > Pinus taeda. The sequence continues at coordinate 86,167 of APFE030732431.1, read as the reverse complement.
GCGATCGAGCAAGTTAAACTGAAATGGAAGCACTTTGGGCCTTATGAAGCTATACATGTGAGATGGCAGATTAGATGTGGACCATGTATCCTTCCTTGTTTTCCGGTTGAGGCAAACCATATTTGATACGGTGGTGTGGTATATGCTTTATGGTGGTTTGGTATTTTCTTTATCATGGTTTGATATATGCTTAGATATGGCGTTTAGTATATGTTTTGATATATGTTTTGGTATATGATTTGGCATTTGTTTTGGTATATATATTTTGATGATGTTGCTATATGTACACACGTGTATGGATGTAAATACCATAAAAAACTATGTTATAAAGCTCCACTATGAGGTATGGGTGTCATGTTATTATGCTATCATGTGATTATGCTATCATGATGTTATGATGTCATATGAGTTGGCACTCAACAGGATGATCATTGTAAATTCTGTAACGATTTGTGTTATAAAGCTCCACTATGTGGTATATTGTCATGTTGTCATGATGTTATGTCTTGAGAAGATCTTTCATTGCAAATATTGCATCGAAATTTGTTATAAAGATCCATAAGCAATATGTCTTCTTTTAGCAAGTTTCTGAGGTATATGTGTGATGGAACACCAAGGACGGTGTCCCCCAATGGGAAGGGTTCAGTAACAACCCTAGTGAAAATTCCATGTAATCAAAGTAAATAAAGGAAAACTGATAACCTCAAATGATGGAATACTTATTCCAAGCTTAATGTTGGGCAGAATCCTAGAGATGGGGATCACTTGTGATTGTTTATGGCTAAGGAAATTTGAAAAGGCAATGGCTAAGGATTTGGAAAGGAAAAATGGCATTTTTGGCACATTTATTTATGAAATAATGGAAATTAGGAGAAAAAGGACGTGAAAGGTCACAGGTTACATGTGAGGAGGAAAATGAAGGAAAATAATGCAAAATGAAGAAAATAGAGGCCTCATCCATAGAAAGGCATTTGGGGATCAGTTGGTAACCTTTTGTTAGTTCAGTGTTTGAACTCTCTCTCATTATTCTCTCTCTCCCATACTCTTAGATACTTAGAGTTTTCTTGGAGCACTCTTAATGGGTGTTACATACTTGGATTCTTGGAGCAAGAAAGTAAAGGAAGAGCAAAAAAGTGCAAGAAGGCATTAGGATCAACAGCTACATAAGATTTGCTTGTAGGTACCAAGTTGCATGTATGTTTCCTTCACTAGTTTTGGCATGCATGGCATATACATGTGGATTCTTGGTAATGATCTGTCGTTGGCATGGAGGATTGCCTAGATCGATAGTGGATTGCCTAACCTTTCCATTTCCTAGTTAGACATGGTGATTGTGGATTTACTATCATTATTTTTTTTAGTTGGTTCTCATGTTTCCTTAGCTTGGGTTGAGTTACTAGTCTTGTATCCTTCATTGGACAAACGCTCTGGAGCCTTGTATCATCTTGGGTTGAGTTACTAGTCCCGTAGCCTTGGTTGGAAAAATGCTCTGGAGCCCTTGGTGGATTGAGTTACTAGTCTTGGATCCTTGGTTGGACAAACACTCTAGAGCCTGGTAAAAGTTGTGGGTTGAGTTACTAGTCTAGAGCCTTGGTTGGACAAACGCTCTAGAGCCCTAGATGGCTAGGATAGAGACTGATCTCATGATGGTTTTGTAATGTCCAACCGTGAGGTGGAATCACTATTTGATGGGTGGAGGTGGATGGCCTTTGGAAGCCTAGTATGGTTTTTTATTTTTGTGTTCTATGGCATCCCACATTCATGATTAGAATATGGCATGGGGGTGAATGGTTGAAGAGATATTTGGCTCAGCCAGTCTATGGTTAGGTGGAACGTGGAATTCCCATCCTAGGTTTGGATTTTGCATCATTAATGAAAGGTTATTTCTCCTTGTAATTATATGAGCATTTGGATGGTTTATATGTGGTTACATGGTTGTACTTTCATGAGTATTTCTACTACTATTATGTTGGTTATGTATGTGTTTTATGACAGCAACCATGTGTGGCTTTCATCATGTTTTTACTTGTACTTGAATGATCAATGTATCTGTGACCTAATGGATGGAATGGAAGTTGATGTGTTGAGGCATCAATGGTTCTTAGTGACCCTCACCTAAGTATGAGACACCTATGCTCAGAACTGTTAATTACACCTATAGAATACATATTTGCAAAATGTTTGATGAAATACCTATCATGGCTAGTAGGGGTCTATTGAAGGTCTTGAACAAGTATTTGCTTTAGTACTGTCATTTCCATGTTACTTTACTGATTTGAAGAGAGGGATCAATTTTGGGCAGTGATCTGGGCTCTGGGCCTGAAAAAGTGGCTCAAATCTCATATTTGTTGGCATAGCACTGAAAATTTGGGTCTCTGGTTGCTAGCAGGAAAGCTTGTGGGAGAGACTTTGGCTTTCTGGTCGCCTTCATGCCTATAGCATGGGAGCGACTGAGCCTCAAGTGGTCCAAAAGTTCAGTGGGACCCCAAGGTAAGTTGTCTAAACTATTGGATTGGTTCCTAAGGGTCCTCTAGCTGATGATTGATGTTTGTATGGTGTGTTTCCATTGGTTCCACTTCCTTAACATGACTTAGGATGTCGAATCATATCATAGTGGCCTCTCGCCACATGTTTACCCTGGTTGGTCGGTTGCTTGTGTAGATGTGGGAGGAGGGTGTCACACCTTACTCAACCCATTTAATTTTTAAATTCAATTTAAATGATGAAATTACATGGCCAAATCGAGCCATTCATGGTTGGATTGTTACAGAGTGGGATTTCTTTCATTTATGCCATGTATCTTGTACTTATTTGACTCAATCAAAGATGGAAATTGTTGGCTTCATATCAAGAGTCAGCAGGAAGGTTAGGTTTTCACCCATCATATAATTACCCTAGTTTTTCATTGTCACCATATGATTTGTTTCTTTCTCTCTTTGAGTTACCTAATCATGTCATTTATCATGGCTAAGGTTTAGCTTGGAACTACAACTTACTTGTTATTTTTCTCCATTGTTTAAGACGACAAGTGTTCTTCATTTCTGGTCTTTGAAAAAATTGCCTCCACTTGTTGTGTGATGGTAATTGGCCTTCCAAAACCTGTCACAATGAGGTTTCCACCCATAGGTTCATTTCCAATTTTGAATAGAGGTAATGTTTATTTAACTGAACTCTCCTTCAGTTCCTTAATTTTTAATTTGATTTTCTCATATTCTAAATTTTATACTATTCACTAATTTTATCATTTGTGTTATTCTCAGGTTCCTAATTTCTGAGGTTCCAGAGGAAATTTGTAGATTAACACATTTGATCTGTTGAGACTAGAACGAAGTAAGAATTAGATATTTTCTACAGATTTAAGAAACTTATTTGCTTGATTTTTGTTGCTAACTTCATTTTTGGTATCTTACGACCTTTACAAGGCTTACCCAAAGAGGGTTCTTGTAACCTTTTTTTTTTTTTTTGCGTATAATTATTATTAGATAATAACTTTACTCCTGGTAAAATTACCATTTCTTTGAAGAATTGGGAGTTTGATATTTCTTTTACTTTCACCTTAATTTGCTTCTGCATTGGTTAGCTTACACTTTCACTGTTTCGCAACGGCTTCCTTATAATAACATCCTTAGGGTTACACAAGGTTCCTCTTCCTTTTACAACCCTAGATTTTTCTCTTTTCTTGAGATGAGATAAGGTCTTTATTTGTTAATGTGGAAAAGGATACACTCATTTACTATGTTTCTCCCCTTTGCAAGTTCTTCTTCATGCCATAAATTTTCTACAGTTACCGTGTCCTTCTATATGTAAACATTACGAATATGTGCATGTATATTTCTGTTGTCTAGTTCTTTACAGTTAAATATGGGTTACAGTTGTTACTATACATATATTTGCTAGAGTAGCCTGCAAGAAAATGATTTCAATCTTTAGAAGATCTCTTCCTCATTATGCATATATTCACAAGCATTACTGTGTCTTGTTAAGATAATTCAGTCTTTGTAAGCCTTCATTCAAATTATCTCATTCTATAGCTAAAGCCTTTACGAAATTTCATCGAATTCTTGTTCATTTAAATTTGAAGAGCTTATTGTTTTTTTGTTCTTGACATAATTTTGGTTTTCATTTCGGTTTGTATCATATGGAAATCAAAGGCTATCTTCTACCATATGAAGTAATGTCTTTTTTTCCCTCTATTACAAGAATTTATAATTTGTATTGTTGACTACGATTGTTTTTCAAATACTCGTTAAACCATCATGTGGCATATTTCAAGCATTTACACCTTGGCTAATTTGAATACCACAACACATAAGGCTCATTTGGAGTTTTCAATGACATGCAATCAGTTTTCTTTTAGGTTGGCAGATCATTACTCAATCCTTCTGGGTTGCTCTGAGCAACAAGATTCGTAGAGGACAAATTTCGTTGTCATACGATATGTATAATTCTCTTTTTGATATATATGGCACATCTAGAGTAATGGCTAGTTGTTATTATTATACGACATTTCGTAGAAGGATCCTATAAAAAGGGCCATTTTTTTGTAGCAAACCTTCATTTAGTATTTATGATTTCATAACTCCATTAGAAATTATACAATATCTCCTCTTCTGTAAATTGTTTTGATAATTCATAGTGAAATATAAAGTATATTTACAGTTGTATAAACATTGTCTTCTAAAATTTGATACTACTAGTTTTTTAGTTAAAGCAACAACATCACTAGTCGATTGGAACTGTTCCTTTTCTTACATATTAATAGTTGCATCATTCAACAGAAAATATTGTTCTTAATGGAAGTTTTGATCAATGAAATTTTTGTTTATAATAATTTTAGTCATATACATATCATTTCTTTTTACTCATAATTCATTCGTTGTGTTTCCAAAGATTCTTGGGCAAACTGTCTATATACATTTAAAATTACATAGAAAATAGGAATTTAAAATTACATAGAAACTGTAACATCCCTAGTGAAAAGTCCATATAATAAAAGTTAATAATTGCAAAATAAGACCACGATTAAGGTACACTTATTCCAAGTTGAATGTTGGAAAAAGATATCCTAGTGGGCATCACTGGATGTGTGTTTGGCTAAGGAAAATTGGCAAAGGCTAAGGCAAAGTCATTTAAAAAAAAAGGCATTTTTGGCACATTTATTTATGAAAATAAAGGAAATTAGGGGAAAAGGAAGGTAAAAGGTCACAAGTTGCATGTGAGGAGGAAGTTGACGAAAAATAATGGAAAATGGAGAACTTAGAGGCCTCATTCATAAAAAGGATTCTAAGGATTAGTTCAAGTTTGGGAGCTCTCTCATTATTCACTCTCTCTCTCTCTCTCTCTCTCTCTCACACACACACACACACACACGCACACACTCTTGGTCACTTAGAGTTTTCTTGGAGCACTCTAGTTTGGAGCAAGGAAAAGGAAAGGGAAAGAAAGGAAAGGAAAGGAAAAGAAAGCAATGATCAAGGAAAGGAATGCATGATCAAGTAGCTTTAGCAGGAATACTTCTAGGTAACCTTTTGCATGTGTGATTTCCTAGCTTGTTTGGACATGCATGGCTTTTCATGTTGGTGTATGATTCTCTTGTTGTCAGTTGCATGGTTTTATCAGGTTATGATAGTGGATTTCAGCCTAGCCTTGCCTTTTTCTGGATGTCATGGTATGTTGGGATGTTTATTTCGGTTTTGAGCTTTGGTTTGCCAGATGGATTTTAGAATCTGGGGTGGAGGTGGTCTCAAGTTCCATTCCCAAAGGCCTAGGAATCCCTTGATTGGTTTTGGTGGAATACACAATAAAGCCTAAGGGGACATTCTCGGTTTAGGGCCTAGTGATCTGGGTTTGGATTACGGTAAACCCTTAGAGACAAGGAGACGAAAAATTCCTCAAGAATAGTGATGGATTATAGAAGGAATTCCAAGTTCTGTTCAGTTGTGATCAGAGCACCGGTTTTGGTGTGATCACGGTTTGGTGAGGGTGGAGGTGGTTTAACGTTTGGATTCCCTTAGTTTTTCTCGGATTGGTTGTTCTAAGAGATTCCATATTCATTCTTGGAATATGGCACGGGGGTGACTAGCTGAAAGAGATGTTTGGTTCAGCCATGTCTATGGTCGAGTGGTACATGGAAGTCCAGAACATAATCATATTTTCCTATGAGTAATAAAACATAAGTTATCTTACTTTTTTACTGATTTATATGTGGATTTAATGGTTGTAATATCTCTGATATTTACACAGTTTTATGTTGGTTATAAGCATGGTCATTTAACTGGTCTATGTCATGGTTACTTCATGTATTTACTTGTAACTATTAAATGGATGGATGCAAGACCTAATTGATGACATAGTAGTTCAATGGAGAAGGAGGTGATCCTTCTAGTTATGTTTCATAAGTTGTTTCAGTCATTTATTCTTTTTCTTGTATCCTAAACCAGTAGGTTGCATTGATGCCAAGTGTTTGACAGAAGGTCAGTCCCGATTGGGGATGCTCAGGCCTAGTCTTGAGGTTAATTTTTTATTGATTAGCATTGTTATCATGTCTTTAATGAATTCTAAAAGTTACAACAAATTCTAGGCAGAGGCTAGGATTATGGGCTAGAAAAGTGGCTTAAATCTCGAGATCGCTGGCATGTAACTAGTAATCATGGTCCACATTCGCTCGCAGGCAGGCCTGCAAGAGCGAATTTAGGTTGTTGGTTGTTCCCTTTCCCATAACATGAGAGTGATTATGGCCTAAGAGGTCTAGAAAAGTAATGGGACTCAAGGACAGGCTGTCTTAGTGCCTGACTTTTCTCCTGAGGGTTCTGTTGAAGATGTTGGATAATTGTATGTGATGTTTCGTCGATTCCACTTCCTTGAGGTCACATAGGAGGTTGAATCTGATCATAGTAACCTCTCGTCTCATGTTTACCCTGGTCGGCATGGTTATTTTGGGTAGACCTATGAGGGGGCATTACAGATTGGTATCATAGCATGGTTTTTCTCTCTGTAGGTCATATCTGATGCTACAGATATGGGTGAACATGTTGGTCATGCATGCATGTCAATTGTGTCTGTGTCTCTTACACTTGCATTCCATGTGCTTGTTGCACTACATCATATTAATCAAGTAGAAGCAAGGTTATCATGAGGAATTTGTTATTGATTTTATGGAATGCATCGTCAGGAGTATATGACTGGTTATATGAATATATGCATCTTGATTATATGTATCAGTCTTGTGGGTTGTTTACAAGAATCGATCACTTATGATCGACTACATGCGGTTATGCATATGTGTAGTTGATTAGGCATTGCTTATGCAAGTGGATAGTTGCATGAGGCAATGTGTACAATGGAGTAATGGTTGTTGTCATGCATGATGTCATAGCATGCATTGTTGATATGGCCTTGCATTGATGACTAGACCCTAGCTAGAATGATGTTTATGTGTTTAAATGCACTTATTTTATATATGTATATATGTTATCATGGTTATGTTATACATGCATCATGTTGATTTGATGATCTTGCAAACAAGGTATCCTACTCGAGTTATGCTAAGGTTTGTTGATTTATGGTGATTTGGTTTAGCTGGCATAGTATGCCTTACAAGAATGAGATCAGATGGATAGCAAGGTGGTAGACTACCTAGAAGCTCCCTATAAATCAGAGGGGCAGTGTGGTGTGGGACATTATTCTGATTTGGAAAACACATTGAGAAGCTTGCAGGAAGAAATAAGGAGTTGCAAAGTAGAAAATGACAAAATCATGCAGGCACAATAAAAACAAGTAGAGGTGAATGCAATACTACTTCAGAGTTTATCATATTTGCAGTGACAAGGACCACTTCGGATCAACCATGGACAAGAGGATAGAACTAATGGGGCATATGGCAGCAAGTCTCATAGAAAACATAGGTTGGATAGATCATACACGATTAGAGATGGCATGATGTTGGATACTCCAGATAGGAGAGGTGAAAAACACAAGTATTACTCTAGTTCTAGTTTTGATAGACATCATGATCATCATTGTTATCATCCTTAGGGGATACTTGTCAGATGAGTTCAAGAAGGTGAAGCCATCTACCTTTGATGGAGAGTTGAATAAATCACAAGATGCAGAGGCTTGGTTGCTTGGCATGAGGAAATTATTTAGATTGCATGATTATTCAGAAAATATGAAAACAAGGATAGCCCTTTTCAGTCTCAAAGGTAAAGTGTATATTTGGTGGGAAGATGTGAAGAATGTCAAGGACATGCATGAGGATGATTTGACCTGGCATGCATTTGAAAGGCTTTTCAAGAAGAATTACTTGTCAAAGATATACTTTGATGACAGAGCTAAGGATTTTTATGATTTGCGGTTGGGTTCTATGAAGGATGATGAGTATATTAGCAGGTTCTTAGAGTTGTTGAGATATGTGCCTTACCTCAGAGAGGAGAAGGCCAAGGTTCAGAGATTCATCACTGGACTGCTAGTTGCACATGATGAGGCTCATCAATAGGTAAATTGTATGGGTCACAATGCCACTCTCCAGCTTATTAAATTGTCTTTTCTCACATTTATTTACAAATTTTGTTATATTTTCTTTATGAGAAGAGTAAATGTGAGTTACTATGTCATATGGCCTAATGTGTGTTAAATGTAGGAAATTGGAGCATTTTTTAGTTGACTTGATTGCAGGGACTCGGAGTAGGCAAGCAAGAGAGATTTGAGGAATTTGTCTCCCTCCTTAACTCCTCAAATCAGTCGAAGATTATCCCACTCTACCTCATCAGCTCGGTGTCACTAGCATCCAAGCAAATTGAGTTCATTAGCAGTTAAGCCAATGGAAGGCGAGCCAATGCCAGTCAAGGAAGAGTTATTCTCGAGTTAGGAAGCCAAATATACTTATTTTCTAGGGAGTTGTTGGTAGGTTCAGTTTCGTATAAATAAGCAAGCTAAGGGACTCATTAGCATTCAAAATTTTATTGCAGCCAAGAGGCCATTAAGCTAAAGCACATTTGATTGTTATTTTTATGATGTATTTGACACTTCTTGATTGATAATGAGAAATTATGTTTTGATCCAGCACATAGTTGAGTCAAAGGGTTGAAGCTCTTAGGTTAGAGCCCAACCCTAGCAGCAGAAGTTCCTCTCTTATATCTGTATTCTTAGCTTCGAATGTTGGTTAACTACTGAAGTTTATTTATGTTTTTGGCTTAGAAGGTTGAGAGTTTTTGTTTATACATGTTTTCATTAGCTTCAAGAGTATATTAGTGTTGTAGTATAATGAAGGAAAATACATCAAAAATCTTGTGACAAGGACCCCTATCTCATGTCCCCCATGGGATCAAGACTAGAGGACCCCACTCTCACAGCCCAAAAACAGAGTTTTCCTTTTGTTCATTGCATAGATTAAGTTTTAGTCTTAGTTATATAGTTGTTTATGATTTCTTGGAAATATTTGCAGTTGTCATTTTGCTTCTTAAGATTGTTGTAGCTTAGAAGCTAGTCCATTTCACAAATCTAGTCCTTAACAATAGTTAGATCAGATTTTCCAAATTCAACTCATCTTTTCCTTTTTGACGCGTAATGATTTGTAAATGAAAAGAGAAATAGGTTTTGTTGCAGGGATGTTAATCTGCAGGAAGGGACTCCTCCAACCAACTCCACCTACGTCTTCTCACATTTTGTTGATGCATGCTAGCCCATATACTGAACCTCCTTTTTTCAGCCACCATGAGCAAGTTGTCTTAGGAAAATTTTGCCTTCTTAGAGGTGTTGGGCTTGGCCTTGATCGATTTTCACCTTCCCTACACCTTTCCCAATGGTCACACACCCTTCAAACCCTTCATATCACCATTATTGTCCTCCAAAACCTCTTAGCCAAATTCCTGTAGTAGTTCAGGACATCTTGTAGCAATTTCCTATAGCAAACTTGTAGCAGCTTTTTTTTACCATGTTTTGACCTAAAATGATAACCTAGCCTAGTTAGAAGTAGTTTAACCCCTCATCTTGGATCCCATGACCATAAGTTCCACCTAGACTAGTCCTTTCCCTCCTTTCCCTCCTGCAATATTAGACAAGCATTAGTTCTTTTTATTTCTGAATTTCGCAATCAAGACTTCATTTACTGAGCAAGTGTGAATTAGATAGCCAATGCATGCATGTTTGAATTAAGAAATGGTATAAAAATATTATATTTTCAAGCAACCCTAGTAGTTAGATAATCAAGTGTAAATGAGCATAGTTTCCTTTCTACAAGTGAGCATAATATTTATGTGTCATTTCATAGCATTTAGAAGTTGGCAGCTTTCATTTTCTTAGTAAAAATAATTCACTTTCCCTGCACTAGAACTAGCTTTACATTCCACTGTGAGTAGTCAAAATCCCTTTAGTTCAATAGAAGAATGGTCTGGACCCCTAATGATTATGTGACCCAGATGAGAAGTGGCATGAGAGGAATGATGCATCTATTGTATGTATAGCACTGTCACCTCCAAGTTTGTACAAAACCCCGGGTTGATAAAGTAAAATTGGTAGCCCTAGGAGTTGCAGATTCTTGCTACAATACTGAGGCTCATCACTTTTTGGCACTGTTGCTAGGGAGATATCTAGGTAGATGTAATTTCTTCTTTTCTTTATGTTTTTCATTCAGGAGGTAGATGTTATTATGTTTCCCTTTTTGTTTTGCAATTGATTCTGAAAAAACACAATTAAAAAAAAAAAAAAAAAAAAAAAAAAAAAAAAAAAAAATGCCCCTTAGGATCAGAGACACTTTAGGGAAATTCTTGCAAAATACCCCCACACCATCAAATAGTCAATCTTCCCTCTTCTTCAATGACTTCTAGCTTCCCTCTCTAACTGCAGGGGGTTAGAGGACCCATTAGGTGAACAACCTTGAGATCTTTGAAGAGACTAGTAGGGAAGAAGAAGAAGAAACCATTCCACACACTTACACCATGTTTGAAAACAAAAATGAGGTTGGAAACAGAAATGAGGGTGCTTTTCCAATTAGATAGACTAATGGAGATGCTAGGATGAAAAATATAAACCCCTCTACCCTTCCTCACTTCTATGGCTTAACCTCAGAGGACCCTGATACTTTTTTGTTTGAGTTTGTTAGCATCTGCAAAACTTATGATTATACCTCTGGTGACCAGAAGTTGAACTTGTTCCCACCCACCCTTAAGGATGAAACCTTGCATTGGTTTATGGGTCTACCTAAGGATAGCATCACTACCTAGGCTCAAATGCAGAAATCCTTCAACAACAAGTACAGAGACTATTGTAGGTCTAAAGACACTAAAGGGGAAATATTTAGAATGACCTTGGGGCATTATGAATCCTTGGAGGATTATGAGGAAAGGTTCCAACTCAATTACAAAAGGGCCAGATGCACCCTTCATCCTGAATCACTCAAGTTTGTCCTTCTTAGAGGAATCAGGGAGGACATTCTGGAAACCCTAAACATGTTGTCTGGAGGGGACATTTATCAGCGACCCTATGATGATATCAAGACAATGTTCAAAAACCATTCTATGGTTTCCAAAAAGAAGGGTAGGGCTAGTTAATATTTGGCGATTTCCTCTCCCTCCAACACATCTATCAAGAGTGAAATTGGAAACATTTTGGAGGACTTTAAAAGTGAAATGTTGCACACCTTTTCTCTACAATGGACACCATGCATATCAAGAGGAAGTAGAGAGAGACTTAGCTATATTTTTCCCTAGATTCACTAGAAGGCACCCCAGAAATGAAAGTCCATTAAATGTTATAGAGGTCTACTTGGTCTGTGAGGAAAACCATTCCACAAATAAGTTCCCTTCTCTGCCTATATTGAAGGTTGTATACCAAGGGGCTTAAGATGGCACTAAAAAAATTTGTTATATCAATCAAAGGAGGCCTCAAGGACCTTGGCCATACCAAAAGGGCATTCAAGGTGCATCCTATTCCTATTACAAGCCCAATCAGAATGCACCCCTGCCCCCACGGTATTCTCCTACTCATCCTTCATGGTCCACACCTTCTCCTTGGTCTTATGCACCTCATTATCCTTCCCAACCTTCCAATCAATCATTTTAGCCATATACTCCTCCACGTCCTCAGTGGAATACACTATCACAAGGTTGGAGGACTCCATTCAACGAACCTCCAGATTTACTGCCTCCACCTCCATCTCAACCACAGCTCCTTTAGCATGCTCCACCTAAGCAACCTCAGATGCCTTCTCAACCAAATCTAAACCTGAACAAAAAATAGGCACAACAGGTCTATAGTGGAGAGACATCCTACCATGCCTATGTTATGGAAATTCAAGAAATCAGCCTCAGATATGAAATAGCACTCCCAGATAACCAACCTCCATCTCCACCTGAGGAGCTTGAAGAGGAAAAGGAAGAGAGCGTTCCTAAATCAAATCCACCTCCTTTTCCTAAAATATTGATCCATCCTAGTCAGCACACCCCAGATGAGACTGAACTTCTAGGAGAATTGAAAAACTTGTGTGTTAAAATCCCACCCCTCCAAGCCATCAATGATGTCCCCATCTACAACAAGATAATCAAGGAGAAATGCTTCAAACATCCTGGGAGGAGAAATAAAGACACCCCTACCATTGATGTCATTGGTCAGTTGTTTGACCTAATGGTGGGGAGAGTGATTTGCCTAAAGTATCTAAACCTTGTAAGTCTTGTGGTAGGTGTTCACATTGATGGCATCATTTTCCCTCACAACTTGATTTCTCTTGGGGCTACCATCAATGTGATGAATAAGGAGACCATGCTCAAACTAAATCTCCAAGGATCCTTAAAATACAACAACAATATTTCAACTTGCAAATAGGTCCACAGTAGCTCCTAAGGTAGCTTTTGAGGATGTAATGGTCTCTATTGACTCCTAGGAGTATCTTGTTGACTTCTTAGTTCTCCGGCCCAAGACCAAATTCAATGGTTATCCTCTCATTCTTGAAATACCATGGCTAGCCACTATTGATGTTTACATAAGTTGCAGAGCTACAAACATGACCATTAAGAATGGAAATTTTTCCAAACAATTAGTCTTGTACCCTCCTGCTCAACCATCCCTAGAGCATGACTTACCCTTATGGTTGGAATAGGAGGAGGAAGATTAATTATATCATACTACATCCTATCCAATATGTACCCTAGATGTTATTACATGATGGGGGAAACCTGATGAAGATGACCTCATTGATCAAATCCTCCAGAACCAGCCCCCCAACACCATGCCTCTTGATGAGATGGTGAAGGAATCCGAAGATAACCCTTGGATTGATTTATTCCTAGTTGACCCAAGTCGTGCTCATGTCGAAATGGTAGAATTTGGTCCATCTAAAAAATTGAAAATCAACCCCTCTCTCATCACATCAGGAAAAGAAGTTGTGGAACATGTTGAGGGAGTGCCTGGATACTTTTGCTTGGAGCTATAAGGAAATGAAGGGAGTGCATCATTTTGTATGTTTTCACCACATCTACATCAAGGAGGGATGCAAATCATTGCACCAAGCTTAGAGGAGAATGAACCCCGCCCTTAAACACATAGTTAAAGAAGAATTGCAGAAGTTGTTGGATGCAAGGTTCATTTACCCCATCTCAAATAGTGAGTGGGTGTCCCCTCTAGTTTCGGTCCAAAAGAAGAATGGAAAGTGGAGGATCTATGTGGATTACATGGGGCTAAAAAAAGCCACTAAAAGAGACCATTTTCCTCTACCTTTCATTGATCAAGTCTTGGATGGTCTTGCAAGGATGAAGTTCTTCTCTTTCCTGGATGGATTCAATAATTATAATCAAATCCAGATCAGCCCAGAGGACCAAGATAAAACCACCTTCACTTGTCCTTGGGGTACTTTTTCTTATAGGTTCCTTCCTTTTAGATTATGTAATGCCCCTGCCACTTTTCAAATGGCGGTACTGAGCATCTTTGCTAGGCTAGTCCGTGACTCTCTAGAGATCTACATGGGTGATTTCACTCCCTATGGGTGTGAATTCCTGGAGGCTCTCTCTAACTTGGGGAAAGTACTAAAGAGTTTCATTTAAATGAACCTATCACTTAGTCTTGAGAAGTTTGAATTCTTGATGAATGCAGGGATTGTTATAGGTCATTCAATATCCTAGGAAGGAATACAAGTGGACCCAAATAAAATTTCCATCATAAAAAGGATCCCTACTCCTCGAAATCATAGGGATGTCAGGAGTTTCTTGGGCTTAGCTAGATATTATAGGAGGTTTATCAAGGACTTCAGCAAAGTAGCCTCACCATTGTTTAGACTGTTGGCTAAGGGCTCTGCATTTTGCTGGTCATATAGTTGCCAAGAGACCCTAAAAATATTGAAGGACAAGTTGACTATTGCACCCATACTTAGAGGCGCAAATTGGGCTCTCCCTTTCCACATCCATGTTGATGCATTTGACAAAGTTGTAGGAGCATCTCTAGGCCAGATAGATGATAAGTTGCCTTATGCCATTTACTTCATTAGCAAAACTCTGTCTTCAATTGAATTACACTGTGACTGAAAAGGAACTCCTAGTTGTTGTTGGTTCCTTGAATAAATTCAAACACTACATCACTGGTTATCAAACCTTTGTGCATAATAACCATGCTACTATCAATTACTTAATGAACAAGCCTGATGTGAATGCTAGAATTATTAGATGGTTTCTTTTATTACAGCAGTGTGATTTAACCATCATTGATAAGCCAGGTAAAGAACATGTAGTTGCGTATTTTTTGTCTAGACTTGCTTTGCCTGCAAGTGAGGAAGGGATGGTTGATGATCAATTGCCAGATGAGCATTTATTTTCTATTTTAGTTTTCTCTCCATGGTTTTCTGACATATCCAACTACCTAGTTGCTGGAAAGTTCCCTCGAAATCTGTCATCCAGGGAGAAGAGAAGGATTGTAAGGAAGAGCGCCCCATTCACTTGGATTTGGGGAAATCTCTTCAAACTAGGCCCAGAACAAATATTGAGGAGGTGTATCAAGGAATATGAAGTCTTTGACATCCTCTTAGCCTGTCATGATGGGCCCTGTGGAGGTCACTTTGCTGCCAAGATGACAACTTTCAAGGTACTGCAAGTTGGCTACTACTGGCCCACTCTCCACCAAGATACAAGAAGATACACAATTCGATGTGATCAGTACCAGAGGATGGGGAAACCTACTCCAAATGATGAAATTATCTTGCAACCTCAGGTGGCTTTAGATTCATTTGACAAGTGGGGCATGGATTTCATTGGGCCAATTGATCCACCATCAGGGCAGAAAAAGTACATAATTATATGTGCTAATTATTTAACAAAGTGGGCCGACACCAAGGTTCTCAAGGTAGTAGAAAAGGAGAAAGTGGTTGAGTTCTTAAGGGGGAATTCCTATCATACTTAGGCCAATGGACAAGTAGAGGTCACCAACATAGCATTAGAAGGCATCCTCACGAAGTTTGTGAGCAGCAACAGAAAATATTGGGTTGATAGGCTAGTGGAGGCCACTTGGGCCTATAATACATCCTCGAAGACAACCACTGGTTTAACCCCTTATGACTTGGTCTATGGAAAGAAGGCTCTGCTCTCCATTAAGTTTGAGTACAACACCTTGAGAATGGCAGCATAGTTGGATTTGTATGTTACAAAGGCACGGTAGGAGAGGTTTCTCCAACTAAATGGTCTGGATGAATTTAGGATGCAAGCCCTCCTACACACTGAAGTTATCCAAGTACTGAGGAAGGTTTGACATGACAATAACATCAAGGACAAAGTTTTTCAAGAAGGGGATTGGGCTCTGCTATATAACTCCAGGTTCAAGGAATTCAAAGGAAAATTGATGACAAGGTGGTTAGGCCCATACCTAATAGAGAAGTGTCATGATAATGGAGTTGTTCAAATCAACACCATTTATGAGAAATGTATTCCCTTTCTTGTCAATGGATACAGATTGAAGGCTTACAAAAGACCTCTGTCCAGGGAAGAGTTCATCAGCACTATTAGCAAGGAGGTGAATGTGATTGGAAGTGTCCTAGCTTCCAAGTCAAAGCATTCTTGAAAACTGTTTTTATTTGTGAAAAAAAAAAAGAGAAAAAATAAGAAGAGGCCTATATGAAAACCTCCATGAGGCATCTGAGGCCAACTCTTGGGTTGAAAACCTCCTTGAGGTAGCCCAAGAGTGGGAAAAAAAAAAATCCCTAGGTGAAAACCTCCCTTGAGGTGCCCAAGGAAGGAAAGCAAGTTTAAAACCTCTCTTGAGGCAGCCTATGTGTCCCTAAACAAAAAAACAAAAAGAATACCATGACAGGGAACTCCAACCTGTCCATTAATAAATTCTGTCATTTTGCAGGTTTTTGAACACAGTGGAAAATTCAGAGCTATAGGGACAACATGCTCAAGTTTCATTCCATTTCTCCCTCCATCCACTCCATATCATCCATGTCAACCATGTTCCTACCACTCTCATCCATCCTTGGGGCTCAAAAATCAACTTTTTGGCATTATCTGGTTTGTTACAAGATGTCCTGTAGCTGCTACAGGAAGATCATGTAGCACTACAGGATGTCCTGAAATGCTACAAGAAAAGGTACCTGATGAAAAAATTATCATGCATGCATGTTCTAGGTTGATTAGTGACTCTTCACTTCATCAAACCACTCACCCATCATCCATGAATCCCTTATTCAAATCACCATACCCATACCTAGCTCTATCTCATTAAAAAAAATAATAAATTTTCAAAAAAATAATAAATAAATAAAGCAGAGGACATGTCCTCCATTGCCACAACCCTTCACTACTCCATCAAGGTTGTGCTATCATCCTCCAACCCCTACACTACCTCCTAGCATCCCTCTAAAGAAAAAACCCTTGAAAAGGAAGAAAAAGGGGTTGCTGTAGGATCTCTTATAGCAGCCTATGCCACTACTACAACCGACCTGAAACTCAATTTTTCTTCCCAACCAAAGTGAGGAGGAGTACCATCATCCATGGGCACCTTGTTCTTCCTAGCAAGACTCCATAG
>APFE030732431.1:46257-69014 GCA_000404065.3 Pinus taeda | reverse complement strand
AAATTAAAAAAAAAAAAAAAAAAGCACTCCCCTGAGTAGCAGCACAAAATTCAAATACTCCAACATGCACTGATCAACAAAAGGTAAGCACAGGTAAGGTAACTTACTCATTGCTTCCCATACAATATAATGAAAAATGTGTAAATGTCGAAGAAAGGTATTTTTTATAAGCTGGAGGTGTCTAGTTAACTTGGCCACCCTCGGCCTATGATCAAAAATTTATCTTTCAGTCAACATGCCACGTAAGAGTGTCACATCAGTGGGAATTAGTTAAAAGGGTGGTCGAATCAGTTAAGAGGGAGTTGGTGACGGATCACCAACGATGGGCCAATGGTCCAAATTAGGAAAACTCATACCACTGCTATCCAGCACAGCGCTCTGAGCCCTAACAACAAATAGCATAAAACCCCAAACTTTCATGCATTTTTTGCTCATTTCAAAATCAAGTATATAGGTACCAGCTTGGGAATCCATCGCAAAATTCGAACGCTGCTTTGGAAATCATTTAGGAGGAAGCTACAGGAAGCTACAGGAAACACTGAAATTCCACAGGAAGCCTGCAAGGGTGTGCCTAGGGTCAACTCGGTCCTCAATTGTCATAATCCCAGGCATTACAGTGAGAAGTAAGTGGTTTATCTCTCTTTTTTCCATGGTTTTCATAATTGATAGACTCTGAACTGTCTTAGTAATTGCAGCTAGCTTGTGAACTAAAAAGAGTTTGGGGCTATAAAAGTTAAGAATTTTGTGGTTATAAGGAGTTGTAGTAATTACAGTCATCAACTAAAGTTTAGCTCTTAGCTACTCTAAAATTCATACTGAAGCTATCCTAGAAAACCTCCTACACCTAGCTAAAATTAGAGAAGAAAATGGGAGGGGGATTCAATAGGAGAGAGCCCATAGATACATCGATAATTCACCTTCATCCCCTTGTGGTAGACATCTTCAAGAGGCATTACTGGATAAGCTTATTTGAGTTGCTCAAGGGATATGATGATGATATAACTTACGATTTTTCCATGGCACTAAACCCTCAAGCAATAAAAAGTGCTACCATGTGGTGAGAGGGTTGTCCATTACCATCAATCCTGAGGTGATCAGTAGGGTGAAAACACTTCCTCTAGGGGTCCAATGGAGAAAGGAAGACAAGGCCAGCAGTACCCTTGCTAAGAAAAAATTCATCATCAATGATAAGAAACCAATTGAAGACAAAAATGAGTTTAGAAGGGAGAGCCTTCCCTATCCATGGGATGAGGTTTCCTACCACATCCTTAAGTTTATTTCTTGTGAAGGGACACTAAGTGTAGTCTATGGATACCAATTCAGACTCCTACATGAATTGATATTTCGAGCTAGATTGCACATAAACCAAAAGCTCAGTGTGCCTTATTTCCTCTTACAGTCCATCATGGACATGAGCTATAAAGTGAAAGAGGGGAAACAACAAGAGTTAGCACACCATGGTCTCATTAAGCTAATAATGGAAGATTCCTTGAGAAAATTGAGAGTTCCTATTCTTTGGTCCAGATTCAGAGATATGGACAGAGAAGCCTTCTTTGAAACCCAAGTCCTTGAACTTGGTGGGACCCCAGCCTCTAGTGTTGAAGAAGAAGATGAAGGAGAAGAAGAAGGAGGAGAAGGAGAAGAATAGGTAGACATAGAAAAAGTAGAGGAAGAAGAAAATGAAGAAGAAAAGGAAGAAGAGAAGGAAGAAGGAAAGAAATAAGAAGAGGAGGAGAAGTAGGAAGAGACCAACCTTGAGAAGACCATTTCACTTGAGAAGGAGGATATATCCCCATATCATAGAAGGTTGTATCCTGAACCCACTGAAAAGGAGGCAACTACTACCTTGAGCACACTCATAAAAGCCACAAAGAAAGGGTAGAGACAAACTCCCATCTATTTCAAAACAAGGAAAAGCACTAGGATTAAGCAGGGGAAGCCACAAACCCCAACAAAAACCCCTATTATAATTGAAGAATCACTAAATAAACAAGAGGAGCTAGAATCAATGGGAATGAAGGTTGAGAAAGTCACATCACCAGGAGCAACCCCAAAGGCTACCATTACCTTTGTCAGAAAACCTATCACCAATTCAACCTCATCTGAGCAGCCCAAGGCACTTGTAACACTCCAACAGAAAGGAAAAGGCATGTTGAAGGATCCCCAAACAGTGCTACAAGAAACATTGATTGTGCTACAGGAAAGGCAGAAAGTGCTACAGGAAGAGTAGCAGGGGCCAAAAGGAGGCAAATAAGCAACACCACAAGCACAAGAGGGGGAAGCTTCTCCAAATACATTTGAGGGACATTTAGCTATAGGAGCCTAGTCCATAGCCCAACTTGAGCTCCTACTACAAGTTCATTGAAGGAGGCAAAGTGATCCCACAGAAATTTGCAATCCCTCTCTTCTTTGAACTTGAAAGAGAAAGAGGAAGGACACATCGATGGATGAAAATTGCTAAATCGAAGAAAGTAGAAGATGTGGGCCTTATGGAAGAAAAAGTATTAGAGATGGGCAAGGAGTTGAATGAATTGAGAGATAGATAATACACCATGAGAACACAGATGTAGGCAGAAAAAACATGGTTGAGGAGGAAATTGCAAGAAAAAGATACCCAATTGGCCACCATGGCAAGCCTCTCCATGGAGGCACTTCAATGTAGACTTCCATTCAAATCCTATGAACTTTAACTCAAGGAACAATGGATGCAGTTCCAAATTAAGACATTGTAAAACCATGGGACCATGCCATTTCAAGATTACATGTACTTCATCGATTTCTGTGAAAAGAGTGCCCTTGAAGACAAGGCCAAATTATCTAAGTTCTACCTGCACAACCTTGCCTTAACAAAACTAAATGTTTGGGACCCCAATGCAAATTTGGGAGACTTGCAGCTGCTGGACCTTGCATCATGGATGTGTCATGAGGAGGCCAAGGATGAGGAGGTGAAGAGAATAGTAGAAAAAAGAGGAAAAATAACCCCTCTACATCAGGGCGAAGCAAATAAATTCAATGGTTGTAATTAGTAACCACATCATCATTTCCAATGATGCTCAACCTACACCAAGATACCTGGCTACCAAAGAACATGCCATCTCCCATTTTTAGGACACTCTCAGACTGTTGGGGATTGATATACATAAGCATGCTAGAGGAGATGGAATAACATGCCACACAGTCTCTGGATCAGGGAGTATCACTCTCCTGAGAGATTGAGGAATGCATTGGAGAGAACACCCCTAAATAAAAAGGCCATGTAAAGGCTGAAGATAAATTGGATTAGACTTAGCTCAATCCAACTTTTTTGTTGGCTTTGTTGGAAGGTAGGAAGGAAGAAGAGGAAAGAAAGAAGTGGGAAGATATAAAGAAAAATGTAGGGTTCTATCCTCAGGAAGAGACACCATCCACAGAAGCTTGGGATGTCAGAGAGGCCACCAAGGCTATGAAGGATATGGATATATATGACTAGGTTTCTCAAAGGATGAGCAACAATTTTAGTAGGGGTGATGTTGAGGCTCATTAATAGGTAAACTATATGGGTCACAATGCCACTCTCCAGCTTATTAAATTGTCTTTTCTCACATTTATTTACAAATTTTGTTATATTTTGCTTAGTGAGAAGAGTAAAAGTGAGTTACTATGTCATATGGCCTAATGTATGTTAAATGAAGGAAATTGGAGCACTTTTGAGTTGACTTGAGTGCGGGGACTTGGAGTAGGCAAGTAAGAGAGATTCTAGGAATTGGTCTCCCTCCTTAACTCCTCAAATCAGTCGAAGATTCTCCCACTCTATCTCATCAACTCGGTGTCACTAGTAGCCAAGAAAGCCAAGTTCATTGGTGGCCAAGCCAATGCCAGTCAAGGAAGATTTATTCTTGATTTAGGGAGCCAAGTATCCCTATTTTCTAGGGAGTTGTTGGTAGCTCCATTTTTGTATAAATAAGCAAGCTAAGGGATTCATTAGGATTCGAAGTTTTATTGTAGCCAAGAGGCTGTTAAGTTGAAGCACATGTGACTATTATTGTTATGATGTATTTGACACGTCTTGATTGATAATGAGAAATTATGTTTTGATCCAACACTTAGTTGACTCAGAGGGCTGAAGCTCTTGGGTTAGGGCCCAACCCTAGCAGCAGAAGTTCCTCTCTTGTATCTGTATTCTTAGCTTAGAATGTTGGTTAACTACTTAAGTTTAGTTATGTTCTTAGCTTAGAAGGTTGAGTAAGTTATTGTTTATCCATGTTTCCATTAGCTTAAAGAGTAGATTAGTGTTGCAGTCTAGTGAAGGAAATAAATCAAAAAGCTTGTGACAGGGACCCCTATCTCATCTCCCTCATGGGATCATGACTAGAGGACCCCACTCTCACAGCCCAAAAACATATTTTGTCTTTTGTTCATTGCATAGATTAAGTTTCAATCCTAGTTAGATAGTTGTTTATGATTTCTTAGCAATATTTGCAGTTGTTATTTTGCTTCTTAGAATTGTTGTAGCTTAGAAGGTAGTCCATTTCACAAATCTAGTCCTTAACAATAGTTAGATTGGATTTTCCAAATTCAACTCATATTTTCCTTGTTGACATGTAATGATTTGTAAATGAAAAGAGAAATAGGTTTTGTTGTAGGGTTTTTAATCTACAGGAAGGGACTCCTCCAACCAACTCCACCTAGGTATTCTCCACCTTTCGTTGATGCATGCTAACCCATATTTTGAACCTCTATTTTTCAGCCACCATGAGCAAGTTGTCTTAGGCAAATATGGCCTTCTTGGAAGTGTTGGGCTTGGCCTTGGTTGATGTTCACCTTCCCTACACCTTTCCCAATGTTCATGCACCCTTCCAACCCTTCATCTCACTATTCTTGTCCTCCAAAACCTCTCAACCAACTTCCTATAGCAGTTAAGGACATCCTGTAGCAAACTTGTAGCAGCCTGTTTTTTTCCTTTTTTGACCTAAAATGATGGCTTAGCCTAGTTTAGGAATATTTTAACCCCTCATCTCAAATCCCATGACCAGAAGTGTCACCTAGACTAGTCCTTTCCCTCTTGTCCCTCCTGCAAGATTAGACATGCATTAGTTATTTTATTTCTGAATTTCGCAATCAAGACTTTATTTACTCAGCAATTGTGAATGATCAGGAGCTCAGGACCAAGTGTCGTAAAATGGTCAAAAATGAAAGTGCTGAGAACTGGTTTGAATCTAAACGACCAGATAGAGCTCGTCCTCCTGATTTCGGCGCCACAAACGGTTCGAAAAACAGTCTCCGTATGCAGAAGTTATGCCAAAAACAAAATGCATAATGACTCTTAATTTTTGAATTTTTTCAAAAAAATTTAAAAAAGAATATTCTACAGAATATTCCAGGGAATATTCCTTTTGGGCAGCGAATGGCAAGCTGCCACATGGCAAGCCCAGAGGCTGCCACGTAGCATGGATGACATCATGATGACTTCAGCGGAGTTTTTGGGCATATGTTAAAATTTGGTCACATCGTGGTTTAAACCCACAACCTCCCTTGTATCATTACAGCGCTTTACCATTCCACCACATGGGCGAGTCATGATATGAGTGCGGCGGGAATCGCTTATGAAGTTTAAACTTCATTTGGGTGGGGCCCCAAGGGGGCCAGCCCCCATACATGTGACCATGCTGCCCGAAACCATGGGCTCCATTCAAACCATCGGCGCAATATTCCAACCGCCACCGTTTAATGTTGAACGAGTTCACATGCGGGTTAAACGGTTAGTTAACACACAGTTTCATTAACCATACAGCTAAGGGCTTGGTGCAAACTCCGAGGCGCCTAACCACCACCACATAAATTCGGTCACATGCTGTTTGTAACTAACGGTTAGTGGTTGAGAAGGCGGAGTTTTTGGCAGAGTGCCAAAATAGGCGGGCCCACCATATTTGGTGGGCCTATCTGGCCGTAACTAAAAGTCTAACTGGAGTTTTTCAAGGGCAACTGGCAGTTGGGAGTAAATAGCCATAACTTTGGCTAGGAAAGTCCTTTTTGGACAAATTTTTTTTTATTTTGGGTCTCTTCAACCTTCTGAAGCCATTGGCATAGGTTTCACAGCCATCTGAGGTCGTTTGCAGGTATTTTTGCTTCGTGGAAGTTTCAGGAGCCACGAGGGCCAAATCAGTTTGGGAGATGCATTGGGATCTGTGCAGCCATTGAATGTGGAACAAAGGTCATTCTTGAAGGTTTTCAGCATTCTGAATCCATTTCTACAGCTCATTTTTCCTGTTGAGGCATTCTTCTCACTGTTTAGCTTCAAGGAAGCTTTCAGGGCCACTAGGGCCATTTCAGTGCTTGAGTTGTTTGGGGGCTATGTTCATCCATTTTTGGTGATTCAAAAGCCTATGTCTACTATTTTCGACCTTCTGAGTCTAATGGAAGAGGTTTCAAAACCAAGTGAGGTTATCTTCACCTCAAAATTCTCCATGCAAGTCTAAAGGGCCACCAGGGCCAATTGGGGAAAGTACTGTATCAGGTACAATTTCACTGTTTAGTGCTTCGGAAAGAGCATGTTTAACTAATTCCTATCTTCTGATTCTATATTTACAGTTAGATTTGTCTTTCGAGACACTAATATTCTTGTATTAGCCTTTGTAGCATTTTTAATACATGAGGACAAGCCTAGTTGGAGAGGCTTGGTCCAGCAGATGTAGCCCAGAAGAGGTGAACTGCTTTATCATTTTGATGTCTTTATTTGCCAAAGATGATATGCTAAACAAAACTGATATAAAGTGCTAAACAGAAAATATACATAACTTGCATACACACATAATCACCTAATCAGTTGCAGAAATTTATTTGTCTTATTCCACAAGACATCGAACTTCAAGTATGTGTATGTCAATGACTTCTAAGTGTTTACTTCGTTATTTCTTTAGGCAAAGCCTGTAGAGGGCCAAGTAGCCTCTGGAACTCATCCTTTCTTTAGAGGTGACATGTCCGATGAATGCCCCTACAGTCTATCTCTGTATAAGAAATAAGAAGTTTTCACATTTTCATAGGTCACTTGGAGTGTATAACTCACATTTGAAATTATGGGAAATGGATACCTTGCACCCTTAAACAAGTACATTCCATTTTTATATCAAGATGGTATCAGAGCTCAGGTTGAGCATTTGTTTGTGCAAAAGGTGTTAAAGCAGTGTAAGAGATTGACTGTTTTATTTGTTGCAAATGGTTGCTTGAATAAGAAGGGGTTTTTTTGTTTGACATTTGGTTAAAGCTTGTCACTTGATTGAAAGCTTTGAGAACTCTTATTTGGAAGTTTCTTTTTTTTTAATTGACCATTTACATAATGTCAACTTCTTCCACAAGTGAAGTTTCCTCCTTCACAAAATTCTTCAATGATGACATGAAGAATGAGTTCATTAAGGTGAAGGACATGGTGCAGATTCTCATTGAGGATCAAAGAGAAAGTGTTAAGGTTCATGCACAATTGTTGGCTATGAAGGATGAGAAGGAAATAATTCTCCAAAGACTGCATAACATGGAGAAACAACTCCTTCAAGCTCAAGAAGCTTTGTCCAAGAAAATGCATGAGGATGAGGTAAATCATTCAAACTTGTCTTCAATTTCCTCAATTGAAAAATGTGTTGGTTCTTTTGAGAAACATACCAGAGGCATAGGGTCCAAGTTGATGTCCAAAATGGGATATGAAGGAAAAGGATTGGGCAAACATGCACATGGTATAGTTGAGCCAATAATGGTTGAAGTAAGGCCTAAGAATTTGGGTCTTGACTATGGAAAATCTTATGGAGAAAGTTCCAAAGTAGCCATGAAAGAAATTGAAACAGTTCCTAGAAGGAGTTTCATTTCAAGTTCCCTACCTCAAGTTGGTAAAGATTGTGTTCTTGGGGAATGAAATAGTTTGAAACATGCCTTGCAAGAAGAAGGTGTGCATAATCATGCACTTGAACAAGAGAATTGTGAAAGCTCTAAAACCATTAAAGGGATTGATGGTGTTCCAAAAGGAGCTTCTTCTTCATTTGATTCAGCTCCTCATGAAGGTAATGAAGGTGAAAGAGAAAGGTATAAATCTGATTTCAATCATATTTCCTTTGATCATGTAAAGCATGGTAAATTTCCACACAAGCATTTGAAAAGAATTGCATGTTCTTTTTGTGGTTTGGTTAACCATAGTGTTTCTAGATGTTAGAAAAGAATGGCAACATACAAGAAACTTTTGAAGGAAAGGAGGCAAGAATCCAAAGTTCCATTGAACAATGAAAATCATGCTGTCAAGAAGATGACATGTGTTGCACTTTTTGCCATAAGCATGGACATACTGCTGAAAGGTGTTGGAATCTGAATCCAACAATGCTTCCACAAAAGTTGAAGAAATGGAGAAAGAGTATGGCAAGAGTGGGAAGGAAGTTTCCATCATTGATATGTGTCAGGATGATACACATGTTGATATCAATGTGAAGCTAAAGGAAGCACCTCTGAAATGGTTTGGTAAGAAATGGTTAGAATTCTTATCCAATTAAAGTTGCATGTCTTTTGATTGAATGCATTTCTTTGTTAAGGGAATGCAAGTTACAGGATGGAAAAGCTGAGTATGAGACTCACTCTATTTCAGCTCTTGTCACCGACATGTGTTTTTATTGGGTTGATGTACCTGTTGGTCTTAGAAAAGAAGAGTTGAAGTTGCACGTGTACATAGATGTTGTAGGTGTGTTTATCGAACTGTATATAGTTCATTGTTTTTGATACATACATGTGTTTGTAAATGTATCTTGTTGACAGTTGACTAGTGTCGCTTGTGAGCACACTTTTACATTGTCGATTGTGTCACTTATGTTGTCGACTTGTGTCGATTGTGGTGCACATGTTTTGTCGACTTGTGTTGGTTGTGTACACACTTGTTATGTTGATGGTTGAGTCCATTGTTCAACATATTTCAAGCCAAATTGTTATTCATGATTATCTTGTTGCACAAGATACCTTTGGTGTCATTTGGTGCAGGGAAAGAATTTGGTGCAAAGCTGTGCACAATTCTAGGAGCTGGAAAAGCATGCATGCAAAGAGGGCTCAAATTTCAGCATGGGTCTCTACTTCTTTTGAGAAGTTTTTGCAGCAAGTTTCCCAAGAGTTTGGGATGAGCATTTGCAGTACATTCAGCATGCTATAGCTGGTAAAAGCCTTCTCATTTGGGAGGCAGCTCTTCTTCTGGAGCAGAGGTGTCATGGATGGGCATCATGACAGCTGGCAAGCCCACATGTTCAGAGGAATATTTCAGCTCATATATCAGCAAGTTTCATTGTTGGTTATTGCAATTTTAGATTTGTCTGGCGAAAGAACTTGGTCAGGATTCGACAAGTACTTGGCTTATGCAGCAAAAAGTCGTCATGACGACAATTGTCAAGACAGGACATTTTGGCATCAGTATGCTCTTTTGGCTGAATGGAAGAGGATATTTATGTTCCTCAAGTGTTGTACAGTTTAGTTCAAAGATTCAGTAAGCTTTTGGGGACCAAAAGCCTCTCATTTGGGAGGTGTGATCAGGAGCTCAGGACCAAGTGTCATAAAATGGTAAAAAATGAAAGTGCTCAAAACTAGTTTGAACCTAAACGACTGGATAGAGCTCGTTCTCCTAATTCTTTCACCGCAAACAGTTCGAAAAACGGTCTCCGTATGCAGACGTTATGCCAAAAACAAAATCGCCCAATGACTTAATTTTTGAATTTTTTCAAAAAAATTTAAAAAGGAATATTCCACAGAATATTCTAGGGAATATTTCTTATGGGCAGTGAATCAACGGCTGCCACGTGGCAGGCCCGAAGGCCGCCACGTGGCCCAGGGTGACATCAGCATATGGGCGCATGTTTAAAAGTTATATGGCAAGTCTGTGATTTGAACCCGCAACCTCATATATCCAATTGCAAAGACTTACCAACGCGCCACAACTCAAGGTCTTGATTTTAGTGCGGATTTACATATATTTAAATGTTGTTTTTGGTTTGGGTGGGGCCCAAAGGGGCCCAGCCCCTAACGGACAGCCCCCATACATATGACAACACGGCGAAAACTGTGGGCTCTAACCCTTAACAGCCGGCACGGAATCCAAGCATAATTGCCCGTTCCGAAATTCTGGTCACATGGAATTAAAGACCAACAGTTAACTGCCAGTCTCTATAGTGGCGGCATTGGTGGAGGCGCCAAATTTGGGCGGACCCGCCATATTTGGTGGGCCTAACTGGCTCCAACTAAAGTTATCTGGAGTTTTTGTAGGGGCAACTGGCAGTTGGGAGTAAATGGCCATAACTTTGGCTAGGAAAGTCCGTTTTGGATGAATTTGTTTTTTATTTTGGGTCTCTTTGACCTTCTGAAGCCATTGGCATAGGTTTCACAGTCATCTGAGGTCATTTGCAGGTGGTTTTTCTTCATGGAAGTTCTAAGAGCCACTAGGGCATTATTAGTTTGGGAGCTGCATTGGGATGTGTGCAGCCATTGAAAGTGGAACGAAGGTCCATTCTAAAGGATTTCAGTGTTCTAAATCTATTTCTACAGCTCGTTTTGCCTTTGGAGGCATTCTTCTCACTGTTTAGCTTCAGGGAAGCTTTCAGGGCCATCAGGGCCATTTCAGTGATTGAGCTGTGTTGGGCTAGGTTCATCTGTTTGAGGTGAAACAAAAGCCTATTTCTATTGTAAGGAACCTTCTGAGTCCAATGAAGGTGGTTTCAAAATAATTTGGAGACTTCTAAAGTCCAAGACGCTGAAGAGAAGTTTCAGGCAGCCTAGAGCCATCCATGGGAGAAGGCCTGGATTGGAGATGCAGTGCTCATTTTGAGCAAATGAATAGCCATTTGTTTATGTCAGATATGTGTTGGAGATAGTAGCAGAGGTTTCAGAGACATTTGAAGCATTCTGAAGGAGTTTGTGCCATTAAGAAGCTTAGGGAATCTTAGTGCACCTACTGAAGGAATCAAGTCCAAGGGAGCCTAGATTTGCCTGCACAAGGTTGACAGCCATGACAGGGATGTATATGGTTTTCTAAACCCATAGGTTCAGTCAGTAACCTTTTGGAGTTGAGTTTGGAACTTGTAAAATAATTCAAGCCATAATCCCTGTTGGAAACCTAATCCTTAATGGGTTAGTGTGGAAGCCGAATGGACAAAAGGAGTCCAAGAGACCTTGGGATGTGAAACCCAACGGTCACATAATGTACTATAAATGTATATCTCTTGTTAATAAAAATTGTACTCACATGATTTATCTTTCCTATTTTATGTTCCCCATGTGTGTTTAACATGGTATCAGAGCAGGTGATTGCTGGTCCTGCTCCAATCTGAGCCACTTGTTTTGTGGTCTCTCTATATATGTCAGTTCTGCGTTACCTGACCTCTGACTCTGCCTTATTCCCCTCAGACCTGAGATAACCTGCCTCTGCCAGTGCTACACATCAGTCCATATCATATTAACCCTGCCCCATAACAGTTGAATGTGTTTGAATATTAATGTTGTGCGTTGAACTGGCCTCACATGCTGATAATTGAGCGTTGTTTGAACGCTGATGTATATTAAATCATAGCACTGTCTTTCCCAGTTTTAGTGCTGAGGCTGACACGCCATCATTGAAGAAGGCCCAGCCTCTGTTGAATGCATTATAGTTCTGATATTGAATGCGTATGCATTTTGGAATATTGAATGCGTTTTGATATGCGCTGTTTTTCCATGATTTGCTATATTTTCTAACGGTTGGAGGCCTACTCATTGCTGACCCTGTTGCTGTCAACCTCTTGTGATGTGCTACTGTAAGCATTCCAAACCCACCATTCCAAGTAAATAATCTGATCCGTCAAGCGCCCTAGACCATTGCTTAGTTGTAACAAGTTGCTCAACCTGCTCCCTGGAAAACCTTGGGTTCAAGACATCACGAATATCATCAAGTGAAGGATCATTCACTTCATATCCATCTGGGAGACAATAAGCCTTTGAACTTCAGAACTAGCCTTCTTGCCGAAAAGCTTAAATAAAGCACTCTTGATTTTATTAGCTTCCATCTCAGCTTCTCCAGTTTCTTTTCTAATGAAACACAGTATTGAGCCCAAGGCCTCCACTGTGGCACGAGTCTGTAACCATGGTGAAAGATGTCCCCAGAGGCATTATCTTCACCATTAACCGGAAGTCCTCATCTGTAAGGAGGTTGAAATCGCATGGGACGATACACTCATCATAGACGGTAGAGTTCTGCAGTGGAACTAAAGTTGAGCACGTCTTCGGGCTTGGCCTGCCGAATCATTTTAATGACAGTCAAGCAAATGTTTTCTCCACGCTCTGTTGGTGTTGAATAATATTAACGCTGTGCGTCTTTGCGTTGAACTGAAGTGGTGTATGCGGTGGCTTTGGTGTATACAGCACGTTGGTATACAGTGGTATATGTGTTGAATTAACAGTGGTATATGCGTTTGAGCTTTTGAATCATTGAATGCGTTGAATGGTATTTTAACACAGAGTTGAATTATTTTAACGTTGGTTGAAATAGTGAATGTGTTGTGGTTATAAATTCAATCATGCGCTGAATAGCTTTTGCTGCATAACCGAGGTGCTACGTTGAGGTCTGGCTGCTGGGATGCGAGCCCAATTCTTGTATTCTGCCTCTGCTATTGTGTATGACCACTCGTTCATTGGAATTCTACCCCTGTGAATGTCAAGCTGGTTCATTGGCTCATCAGTGTGCATTGGTTCATCATTGTGCCTACCAAGCACCTCTGTACGTTGAAGGAAGTGTGTTGGAATGGATCCTTGAAGTCCATGTATAACTCCTAGTATGTTGTGTTGGTCAAGGGTATGTATGAGTTGAATTCTCGTACCACGTTGATTAAAAAAAAAATTTGAATGTTGTGGTTTAAGTGCATTGGGTCAAATGTGCTCCCCTGGAACATATGGTATAAAATGCGGTGTGTGTTTCTCTATAAATTGTATATATTCTTTGTTTTTTAAAAGGAGGTCGTATGGTTATATTATGAGCGAAAAAGAACAAAAAACAAAAATTAAATTACAAAGGAGAAAATAACAACAACAACAAAAAAAAAAAAAAAACGTGCATCCAAAGTTTTCTCTGTTTGAGAAATCCACCCACAAGGCTCTCTTTTTCTCAAGAAATCCACCCATTCATGCAAAATCTGTTTTGTGTTAAAGTTCTGTGGAGAGACTCTTCCAGAAATTGTGTGGCTGTGGGGTCGATGTATGCCAGTGTCATCTACAGCAACCAAGGGCAAAGTTTTGTGTGAACTTGTCTATGAATTGATGTAATCTACTAATTTGATGCAAGGAGTGTTGTTGACTGTTTGCATTAGACAGAGATTAGATTTAGAGATTTGATATGACAATATTGACACATTATTCTTTGTAAATGCCTATGATAAAGCAACTATTGAGTTGGTACTGTTGACATTGTTGATCTATAGACATGTATTGATGAAGTGGAGTATGAGTTCACATTCTAGGGTTTCAAGGATAAGTCTTGCATTACCAAAGTATTATTGATTGAATATGCTGATGGATAGAGTCTGATGATGATGTTGAATTGACGGGCTAAGTGTTATGTTAGAGAGCTTGACAAGCCTTGATACATTGTTATATCTTTACCACTGTTGGTTTGATCATTGCTATGGCAATGTTGCAATGAACAGAACATGGTTGAGATTGCTTTACTAAGACTGTCGACAAATTTCATTTGCAAAGAAAGTCAAAGATTGACTCTTTTTTTCACAGTGTGAGTAGTTTGAGAAGTACATCAAAACAACGAGTCATTTGCTACATTGAAATTGGTACTGCGCCCTCTACTATAGTGACTTGGTGATATTGGTATCGTGCTATTCATCTAATAGTTGAAATTATTTATAGACCAATTTGTAGCTAAAGATAACATCAGTTCTTTGATTATATTGGTCTCAAATGGATAGAATAGATGATGTATTGAAACTACTGAATAATTTAATACTTTCCACTGTTGATGAGATGGTTAACATCAAAAAAACCTCTCTTTCCAATATTAAAATTTGTCTCCAAAATGCACATGAGAATATTGAGTTTTTGCAGCTTGAGACAAAGCTGCAGCAAGAAGAACTACAGCAATGGAGTCATCATTCTGAACCTGTTTCTGTTCAGAAGATTGAAATAGACTCCCATAAACAGCAAGTCAATAATGTTACAGTTCATTCAAATAAAGCAGCAGTTGTACATGCAGATGCAGAAACGCAATCTGCACTTCCCAAGCCCATCATCAGACCTTGGGAACAGCTTGTCCACAACAAGCACAGAACTGGTCTTGGATATGACAAGGACTTGTCCTTTCATATTCCAGACTACGCCAAGCCCATCCATTTTCGGAGTGTTGGATTTATCCATGACAGTTCACCTGCTCCTCATGACAGTTCACCTCCAGCTGTTCCAGATTCTACTCCTTTTCCACGGCAACAACAACAACAGATTGTGAAATACCAACACTGTGACCGAGTTGGCCATTTGAAATATCACTGTTTTGATCTTCATCCATGTAAGCATTGTGATAAAACCAGTCATTCTTCACACAGATGCTTCAGAAACAAACATCCTGCAAGAACAAAGATTCATCTTGGATGGATCACTTCTTGGCAATGGGCATCAACAGCCAAGAAGATATTCCAAACACATGTTAGAACTTGTTCCAGAATATTGAAAAGTCTTGCAGCTGAGTTTTCTCCATCATCTCACCTTGTATCTGACAGGGGGGGAAATGATGGTCATCTACAAGCTTCAAAGCCACATCAAGCGAGCCTGAGCTACAACCTGCCACACAAGTTTCAGAGTTGTAGCCAGAGACAAAGATGCCCGTGAACATGCCTTCAGTTGGAAATCTCGGACACTTCCTCTAGCAGAAGACTTTAGCTTCTTGCCAGCTTTGGAAGAATTCCAGGAACAAAATTGAGAACACTTCCTCTAGCAGAAGACTCCAATCTCTTGCCAGTTTTGGAAGAGTTCCAGGAATTGCATTAAGCATACCAGAGTTGTTGGTCATCTTTAAACCATCACAGGTTGAGACTTCCTTTTTCAGGTTGAAGTTCTCCCTTTTATGCGGGGTGAGACCTCCCTTTCATGGTTGAAGTTTTCCCTCTTCAAAAACAATAGGAGCACTTCCTCTAGCATAAGACTTTAGCTTCTTGCCAGTTTTGGAAGAGTTCCAGGAACTGCACTAAGCGTTCCAGTGTTGGTGGCCATCCTTAAACCACCGCCCTTTATACCAACATTTCAGAGAGTACATTCAGCCTAGTGCTGCCATGCATTTTTTGCACATTTTGTATTACAGCTCTCTTCTTGGACTCATACATAACCCTTGGGATTAAGGGGGGAATGTTGGACACCTAATCCTTAATGGGTTAGTGTGGAAGCCGAATGGACAAAAGGAGTCCAAGAGACCTTGGGATGTGAAACCCAACGGTCACATAATGTACTATAAATGTATATCTCTTGTTAATAAAAATTGTACTCACATGATTTATCTTTCCTATTTTATGTTTCCCATGTGTGTTTAACAATCCCAAAGAGCCAAGTCTAGTTGACTAGAGCTCACAGGAGACGTAGCCCACGAGATTGGGGTGAACTCATCAAATTTGTTGTTATGTGTGATGTTTATTTGCTGCCTTATATGTTTGATAGATATGGTTAATATCATCTAAAACAAATCAAGTTAAAACACATAAACAGAAGAAAATGCATACACCTTTTTAAACATGTATGTTTCTGAATTGAATATTTTACAAAGCATTTACAAGTAGTTTCAATTTCAAATCACTTCCACTAGAAATCTTGTTACTCTAGCAATCACCTCTTCCATGACCTCCATCTTCAGCCCTCTTAACTCTATCTGGTTTCTCTCCAGATTCTTTGCAAATTCCATGGCAACACCACTGTCTGATCTTTCCAACCTTTGGAAGAATTCGAACCAGCCTGCATGCTTGAAAATTTGACATGCTTATGGGAAATCCTCCAAGGCTTCTATGGACACTGGCTCGTGCCATATTGCTGCTCCTCCCATTGCTTATGCAAATTCAGTGTTGTTCCACCTGCTTCTCCTTCCCTTTAAGTGCTCTGGGGTAGTCGACACACAACCTAGATGTTTCAGCCTGTACAACTATCTTCCTCTTCTCTGAGCACTCTAAATGGGGATTCAGTGCTTCCAGCAAGGGTAAATGATAGGGTGGCAGGGTGGCACAAGTGAGGATTTCAAATTGGGATCTGGCACACATGGTTTGTACTACACAATGAATCTTTCCTTATTGGTGAGTCATGGGGAGGTCTCGTCGATGATACACTTAGCCTTTTCAACATTAAGTAACAATAACTACTAGGTCATCATGCCTTAATTGTAGGATTTTTTGAATAATCACAAATCATGCAACAATCATGTCGCAATATGATTCGTTCCCCCCTGACTTAATTATGACAACTGTCATTGGCCGTCAAAAGTCATGTTAAGTTGCCATAATTACAAAATAAAACCAATTGAATATTATCTTTTGATAACATACCTCGGTGACGTGGGGCAAAGTAATGGGCGGTACGACGCGCGAACCAAGCTCCAGCAGCGAGATGCACAAACTTAATTCTGATGACAAGGATCATGGTGATGTTCTACTACTTATTACAACAAAATATCTCGTTTATTCCTGAAAATTCGTTGGTTGTTACAGGTGTAACATTGAAGATGACTAATATATATTATTTTAATTTCAACAAAAAGATAAAGAAGAAAAGATCATGTAACAACACTTATCGTAAGATATGATTTGAAATAACAAATGATGTTATAGAGTGTGTAACAGCTACCATGAGGTGGTTTTCAACTGCTACAAAAGTGTCTGTCTGTGCCTAGGAAAGGTTTTCACAGCCAAATTATTATTATTATTAATATTATTATTATTTAAGTTTTAAGGTGTAACAACCACCAACCGAAGTTGATTTTTAGCTGTTACACTTATTGGAAAAAACATTTCTTTTGTAGCACATGAGGGATTCCCCTGTACCCATAATCTGTAGATCCGAATTTGTGACAATGTTGACAAATGAATCCCTTGAGGTAGGTTTGTGATATAAACAAATAAGGTGCCCATTTGCAAGTAATGGTGTCATTGCACTGTCAATGGTCACCAAATTTACAGTATCATTGTCAAAGACATCATCTACCTCATCGGGACCTAGCCATCTGGTGCAGAGCTTACCCTTAAAGTCTTTAAACCTTGAGTCATATAAGAGAGCCCAATCTCCTTTCTAGAAATTATTCTTATTTATGAATCTTTCATGCCACTTAGCTCTCTATTGCTGGATAATCTTTGTTTGTTGGATAACAGCCAACCGTTTCTCCTGCAATTCATTGAGTTGGTTCAATCTCTGCCTTTGTGCTGTAGCAAACTCCAAATTGACCTGCAATGCTGTCCTTAGTGTCTTGATTTCAACTTCAATAGGGAATAAAGGGTTCTTGCCATACACAAGTTCATATGGTGAGAATCTAGTGGTATTCCTTGATGTAGTCTTGTATGCCCATAGCACTTATGGAAGTTTTTCAGCCCAATTTCTTTGGTGATTGGCCACAGTCTTAGTAAGGATCCCCTCAATGAATTTATTAGTGCTTTCTACTTGGACATTTTCTTGTGGATGATAAGGTGTTGTGATTCTGTGATGGATTTTATATTTCTTTACCAACTCCTGGATCTTATGAGATGTGAACTGGGGCCCTCCGTTTGTGACTATCTCCCTAGGTATGCCAAACCAACCAAAGATGTCTTCAAACAGAAAGTCTGAGATAGCCTACTCTATGGCTCTGGTTAATGCGTTTGCCTCAACCCATTTTGTGACATAGTTAGTGCAGACCAAGATGTAGGATCTCTATCTAGATGAAGGATTAATTGGTCCCACAAAATATAGAGCCCACCTCTCAAAAGGTTCTAAGATGATTTGGGGCTGTAACGGTGTCTCATCAGATTGCAGTGGTTGGCCCATCCTTTGACAACTATCACATCCCTTTACAAACTTCTTGGCATCCTAAAATATTGTTGGCCAATAATACCCTATTGAAAGGGACTTTGTATCATGTTCGTTTGTCTACAAAGTGTCCTCCACAAGGTTCCTGGTGACAGGGTTTAAGGATATCAAAGACCTCATCTTCTCTAACATAATGTCTGATCTGGAAATCTGGTCCAGTGTGATAGACGTTCCCATCTATGCGGGTATATGTAGCACTTTGCTATATGATTTTTCTTTTCTCCTTGGAGGACAAATACTGTGGAAACTTCCTTGCAGCAAGATAATTGGCTATATCTGCATACCAAGGTGAGTAAGTAGAAATAGAAAAAAGATATTCATTAGGGAAAGAATCCTTAGTGGGAGTAAAAATGTCATCAATAGTTAGCCTAGAAAGAAAGTCAGCTACTACATTATCTTTTCCAGGCTTATCTACGATAGTGATATCAAATTCTTGTAAAACCAATAACCAACGTCTAAGCCTACCATTGCTAATTTGCTTATTCATTAAAAAAGGAATGGCATAATGGTCAGTGTGTACAAATACTTGATACCCAGTGATGTAATGTTGGAATTTGTTAATGGCATGCACGACTGCTAAGATCTCCTTCTTGGTCACTGTGTAGTTGAGCTCAGTCGGGGTTAGATTTTTGCTTATGTAGTAAATAGCATAAGGTTTCTTATTCTCCAGTTGGCCCAAAACAACACCTACAACAATATCTGATGCATCTATAGCTATGTGAAACGACAGCTCCCAATTAGATCCTTACAAGACCAGAGCTACTGATACAGAGCATTTCAGCTTTAAGAAGGCCTTCTCACACATCCCTGTCGACAAGAAATCAACATCCTTCATGAGCAAGGAAAATAATGGCGATGCAATTTTTGAAAAATTTTCTATAAATCTCTTATAATACCTTGCATGCCCCAAGAAACTGCGTACCTCTTTTTGCATTTTGGGGGTTGGAATTTTTCAAATTAACTCTATTTTTGTAGGGTCTACCTTGATTCCGTCAGCATAAATATAGTGTCCAAGCATGATCCCTTCAGTCACCATCATGTGACATTTCTTAGTGCTCAAAGCAACATT
The DNA here is from genome assembly GCA_000404065.3 of Pinus taeda. Classification (NCBI taxonomy): domain Eukaryota; kingdom Viridiplantae; phylum Streptophyta; class Pinopsida; order Pinales; family Pinaceae; genus Pinus; species Pinus taeda. The sequence continues at coordinate 49,906 of APFE030732431.1, read as the reverse complement.
AATTTGTACACACCGTTCCAACACCTTTTCCAGATTGACTAATTTTGTTTCAAAAGAATATCCATAAGGTCTAAAATCATCCATGAAGATTTCCAGGAAATCATTCAACAAGTCAAAAAAAATTCCCAGTATCACCCTTTGAAAGGTTGCTGGCACATTATAGAGCCCAAAAGGAAGTACTCTGTATGCATAGGTTCCCCAAGGACAAATAAAGGTCGTTTTATCCTAGTCTGTCAAGGCAACCTATATCTGATTGTAGCCACTAAATCCATCCAAAAATGAAAATAATTTCTTTTCGGAGAGGGTATCGAGGACCTGATCTATAAATGGTAAGGGAAAATGGTCCTTCTGAGTGGCCTTATTGAGTTCTTTGTAATCAACACAGACTCTCCGCTTGCCATTCTTTTTAGGAATGATGACAAGTGGTGACACCCACTAACTGTCAGATATTGGATAAATAAAATTAGCACTTAAGAGTTTTTGTAGTTCTTCTTTCACCACCTCCTTTAGTGCAAGGTTCATGCAGCATTGTGGTTGTCTGACTGGTTTGCAGCCATCCTTCAAATAAATATGGTGAATGCATAGGTTAGGGTGGATCCCTTTCATATCCGTAAAGTCCCATGCAAATTCCTTTTTATACTTCTATAACATCTATAACAGTTGGTTTTGCTTAACAGTCAAGTTGGGATTGACATTCAAAAAATTTCCATATTTGATCACAATTAGACTGGTATCAATATTCGGAGTGGTTCTCATTTGTTCAAAATCCATATCTTCCACCTCTTCTTCCTCATTTTCATTCTTAACAGAAGCGACAGAAACTGAGTTACTAATAAAACCGTTAATGACATCATCTTCTGTCTTGTTTTTGAAATAGTGGGCTTTCCTTAGAGTAAGGAGAGGCAGGGAAAGATCTGACTCAGGCTCAAAATCATCCCACCAAAGATTGTACACATCACATTTGGTTTTGGGGGAGAAATATTAAGGTTCTGCGTTGCTTGGCCATCCGAGATCACCATAGATCCCATCCTGCAACCTATAAATGCATCCACAGTGGCCAACCAAGGTCTCCCTAGGATCAAAGGATGCCCCCAAAATTTGGATTTGGGTTGTAAGATAAGAAAATCGGTCGGATACCTCCAGGAAGCTATTGTAATCACCATATCCTCTACCATCCCCTCAAGTTTAACACGGGACCTATCTACTAATTCAAGCATAGTAGGAGTATGTCTGATTCCCTATAGCCCGAGAGCGATAAAGAGGTCCTTTTCTATTACATTAATGGCAGCCCCGAGATCGATCAATGTGTTGGATATGGGCTGATCATTAATGTAGACAGTGACCATAGGATTTCCTGGATCATTGTACTTAGGTAGGAGAGGCTGAGCAGACATTAATTCAGATAATTTTCCCATCACATGTATGGTGGTAGAGTTTTTAGGCTTCCTCCCAGGTTTCTTGATGCACAAATCTCTCACTATCTTAGCATAAGTGGGTACTTCTTTAAGGGCTTGTAGCAGAGGAATTCGTAAATGAAAAGTTTACAACTCCCTAAGAAAATCATATTCAGGTTGTGAAGTCATCCTATGTTTGGCCAATCTCTGAGGATATGGGGGGTCCTGCATTACAACATTCAAATCTATTGTTACAGGTGTATCAGCCTTCCCTGAATTAGTTGTTACAATAATAACAGTTCTTCATGGGTCGGTTGTTACAAATGTAACAACTTCCTCTATATTAGTTGTTGTAGACGTAGTATCCACCTCAGAGCCTCCGACGTCTCCTCTGGATGGTTCATAGTCCTCCTCTGTAATGATAGGGGAGTGACTTCGGTTAATTACCTTGCTCGATCACAATTGTATTTCATTAAGTCCCACGGGGGTAATACGATAGGTCTGGAAAGTTGTTGGAGCCTCTATGCCCTGAGCTGCTTTATTGTTTGGGTTTGGATTAGGTTGCATAGGTAGTTGGGGTCGCACAGGTGGTGGAGGAGCATGAGCTTGGAAAGGAGGTAACTGTAGCTGTTGTTGCATGGGTAGTCCAAGCAGAGCTAAATTCTGGGCATTTCCTCTCCAATTCTGGTTCCAAGGATATAGTTGGGATTGAGTATATTGAACAGGAGGAGGTGGAGACCATTGATTCTAGGGTGAAGGAAACTGTGTTGAAGGAGGGGTAGAATATTTCCATGGATATTGCTAGGTATTATATGCATTATTCCATGAATTGAAAGAGGAAAAATCTTGAGACATACCTAGATGTCGTGGTTGCTATGGCCTCCTTGGTGCGATGAAGTAAGAGGACTACACCTCCTCACCTAATTCTCTGAGTACTTCCTTTAGTCTAGGAAGCTTCGGACATTGCCCTGTCGAATGCTCCAACTCACAAATATTACACAGGATGATGTTGTTCAATTCCCATTCCCTGAAAGGATGTTTCTTCTGACAAGTCGGACAGAACATAGCCAGGGGTGTGTCAGCTTCTACTTGTGTCTTCTTGATCTGTGCTATCATTATCTCGGTAGAGAGAGTACTGAGGATATCGGTCTTGAAATTTTCGAGAAAATTCCTGATATCCGCTCTAGTTACTCCTCTGCCTGCAGATTTTTGTATGTGAATAGAGGCATCCTGAATTGTACTGCTCCCTTTGGATGATACTCGAGAGCATATTAGGTAGAGCTTTACAATTTTAGGGAATGGCTCTTGCAATATATCCCCTTTTCCTAATAGGTTCAAGGTGTCAAGGCATTCATCCCTCATTCCTATGATAAATATAGTCTTCAAGATTTCCTGGTTTAAATCACTATGTTTAGACCTCTGCAGATTATAGTGGAACCGTTCCACATAATCTTCCAAGCTTTCATCCTCTTTTTGTGTCATTCTAAATATCTCCTCCCTTAATTCCCTGGTCCTGCAATAGTCCTGGTACTTTGATAAGAATGTATCCTTCATATCATTCCACATTGAAATAGAAGCAGAGCCCAAGCCCATGAACCATCTCAAGGTTGCCCCTTTTAAAGTAGCAAGAAATAGCTTTAATTTCTAAGCATCTACTGTATAATCATAAGTTACTTCTCCATAAGACATCAAACTCAAATAGAAAGGTGTCTAGATCTTCCACAGTCATCCTCTAAAAGGATGGTAAGGATGATAGAGGAATATTTTTCATTCACCACTGATATTCATCGTCATCCCCCATGACTAATTTTTCTAACCCTTGTTGTAGCAGATGTCCTTCAAACTGTTTTTGTGATGGCCCTGTAGATGTGATTAGTGCCTCAGATACCCCTAAGGCTGGCTATTTCACTACACTACCTGTATCTAGATATTGATAAACCAACAAGTTCTTTTCTGTCTTAGGTGTCTGATGTTCCCCCTTAGTTTCCCCTTGCCCCTTGGTCCTCAAATTATGGCTATTAGCTTCCCCTTCTTGCTCATGAATTTAATCCTTGGCCTTGGGGGTATGGGTGCTAGCTTTAGAATGATACGGTCTTGAGATGGAGGAATTAGAGGTTTCTTCTTTTGTTGTGGGAGTAACAACTTTCTGCGGCCCTACTTTCCTTGTATTCCTTTGAGAGTTGCACTGTTCCTTTTTTTCCTTGGAGATTAGTTCCTAGATGAATGTCTTCCTTCCCAAATCTTCACCCTTCCTT
>APFE030732431.1:22460-44382 GCA_000404065.3 Pinus taeda | reverse complement strand
CTCTTATTTTGATGTTTCTTTATCCTTTTCTTCCTCCTCTTCATATTCTATGTAAAATAATTTATTCTCAGCACACTTGTGTCCTTTTGTGTATTTTCTATCACAACTGTAAAAAATCCCTTTTTCTTTGTTTTCTTCCAATTGTTGTGGTGTAAACCTTGTAGGTTGTGGAAGACTGGGAGAAAAAACACTTCGATAATTATAGTCGTGAGTGGTGGGATTCCTTGTTTCCATAATTTTGCTTTCAATTTTTCTTACCAACTTGAATGCCTTCTCTAATGAATCAACTTCCCAAAGACGAACCTCATGTAAAATGTTATCCTTTAAAGTCCCCATGAAGACATCAATCCTTTGCTTCTATGGAGTATCATTTACCATTATATTCAATTTTTGAAAGTCCTCAATGTTCTCTACCATTAAACCCTTTTGTTTGAGATTTATCAATTGGCTAAAGAAGGTGTTTCTCTTTGTATCCTCATAATGTGCTATCATTTCCTCCATGAAAATTAACCACGTAACAAGTGGTTTACGAGAACAAAGGCCTTTATACCATAAAAATTGATCCAGTTCTAAATATGAAGATGCAATACGTATCTTTTGTAATAGTTGAACCTCATGTAGATCAAAATATTTCTCCATCTGTAGTATCCAATTTACCGGATCCTTGCCATCACACTGCCTCATATCACCTTTTCTTGATTTTAGGAGCTCAATCTTGAAACGGTCGTAACTCTGTTATTTCAGATCTCCCAGTTTTGAAATTGTGTCCTGCAGTATCCCTCTGAGTTCTCTTTCTAACCCCGAAAGTCTGATCAAGATTTTATTCTTCAAGGAAGAGTTATGTCAAATCTCTCACAATGACCTAATTATAGACTGGTTCAGTAGAGAGAACTTGTACGAAGTTCCACGTGTCACTATTTCAGCTTTAGGGCCTAAAACCGATACACAGAAAACTAAAATCTGTCCTATTTCTATAATTTCTTACAAAGTTTCAATATGATGCTCAAAGATAAAGTTATGATGATTTTATCAAGGTCACTTGTTTGGGATGTAATTCCAGAGCCTACAAAATCCTAAATGTCTTGGACTGTATCTCCGAAAATATAGCAAAACAAGATTTGAAATTTAGACCCGAGCTTCACCAAGATTTCGGCTCAAATGGGTTTTAACTTTAGAGTTTGAACCTTTGAAGAAAACAAATTATAGCGAAACTTCCACGATGACATGTTTGAGATTGAATTTTGGAGCTTGCAAAAACCCTAACTTCTTTAGATCATATCTCTCAAAATATAGCGAGACAAAATCTGAAAGTTGGACCCGAGGTTCAAACCAATTTCTTATAAAATGGGTTCTTTTTTAGATTCTAAAACTTCGTAGTGAAAAATTTATAGTGAAAATTCCACGATGACCTATTTGGAGCAGCGAAACCCTAGAATCCAAAGCTCTGATACACAAGATTGTGTATGGTAACCAGCTTCACAAAAAATTAGAAAAGATAGATCGAATGCCTTTAGGAATTTAATGCCTCTTTTGTTGCCCAGCCTGAGAGGAACCTGAAAGGACTGGCTTGCCTCTTAGAGTTCATGCTTCTTTCACCACTTACCTACCGACCTTGATTTACTTGCTTCTTCACTCGACCTGAGACTTACCCCATTTGAATGCGTTGCCCAGCGTCTTAGAAGTGAACTGCTTGTGTTGAGAGTCATGCCACCTTCGAATACCTTGACTTGCCTTCTGTTCTATTAAATTGTCCTTACTTCCGACTTACCTCCGAGGGGGCAACCTCATTTACATTACACAAATGAACAATTCTTCGATGATACAAATGACAAGACCTCCTTTTTATATATAGGAGTCTAAGGGGTCATGATATAATCAGAGTCGGCATAACAATAATAATGTAAGGGCACAATAATAACAATAGTGTGCTTCTATGGGGCACAATAATAACAATATGGGGACTACATGGGCACAACAATATAATAAAGGGGTTGTACTAATAACAATAAGGGGTTACACTAGTAGTATAGGGACCCAACAGGAACACTCTATATCAAACAAATAAATTGGTTGACTGTATCATCAATTACCGTCCCTAACAATGGCACCAAAATGTAGTGTTGTTTTAATCAATCTTAATTGATTGAGATGGTAACATTTAATTGTCAACCCAAGGTAGGTCTTGCTATTTCAATGGAGTTCGCACTGTTTGTGCCGATACAGTCCATCCAAGAATAAGAAAATGCATAAAACTATAAAGGATTTCGTTGATCTAAATTGCCGAATCAAACCATGGTTGTGTACATAAAAACACTCTACAGAATTAGATCACAACTCGCAGCTATCAAAGTAATGGTGCACCACACAGGAACTAATATCTACTCCAGCTGGTTACAACCATTTTGTTGATTAACTCAGTGTAACAACATAATATAAATGGAAACAACAGCGAATGTAATCCACGATTTGTACAGCAACAACGAGAAACCGTACATTAATTAACTAAAATAAAATGTACACTACCTCTGCCACTATAATCTCTGCCAAAGAGTAGGGCCCTTCCTCCTCAGCAAGGTGCAGGAATAACACAAAAGTGATTAACAAATCAGGTGAAGAACAGTAAGAGCATCACCATGCTAATTGATATTGAGAATAAACTCAGAATTACAGAAGCAGAGTAAGAATACTCTTCTATATGTCATGTCCTTGTACATGAAAAATCGAGTTCTTTTATAGTTATTACAACCCAAAATTAGAAACAGATTAGTCATGAGAATCTCATGATTGTCATGCTGATAAAAAATAAAAGTAGTTACAACCTATTGCTAAATACAAATATACATCAGTTATGATTGCAACTGCTTGAGGCTTCTTGCTTCAAAAATAAATAATCCCTATTGTTGACAATTGTTATGTGGAATAGTACCCACATTTGCCAGCTTCAGTGCTACAGCGTTGAGTGAATGGCGGTTCAAGATGACACGACATCACTGGCGACAAAAATTTTGGTGTGACAGCGGATTCTTGTATTGACGCTTGGTGTAACAACATCCAATGTGTAACAAGAACCTGTAACAACATCCAATGTGTAACAGCGACTTGTAACATCATCCAGGGTGTAATAGCGAATTGTTCTACCCTTTTCTGTAGTTAATCCGCATTGCTTGTTTTCTTCATAGCTTTGTTCACGCAAGCCATCACCTGAAAACAAAAGCTTCCCAAAATACTTCTTCAATACTCCCCCAGTTAGCCACAAAAAGGAATAAAACCTCGTGTTATTTGGTAAAATAGATAAAATTAACATGATGTAGAATAGGTTAAAAAGGTAAGAAAACATGGAATTTGATCTTGTAAAGTCATAGGCCTAGAGGACAGAAAGGTCAAAACTAGGGAAAGAATGTGCAGAAAATAGGTAAAAAACCACACCCAACATTTGGCCAATAAAAATACTTTTGCAATACTGCCACTATCTTTTCCACACCAAAGTGTCCTGTGAACCGACTATAATGTGCCTCCCAAATCATCATGGTACACTCTCTTGAAGGAACACAAATATGTCCTCGATAACACAATAATTTTTCCTAAAGGTGGAAGTATGAACTAACTTTCCAGCCATCAACATCTTGTAGCTGGAAACGAATTTTGAAGCATTTTCATATAGTTGTAGCCATCTAGAGATATCATGCCCACAAGAGTTGAGAATTGTTCTTAGTTCCACAATCGGGGGTTGACTGAGGCAGTCCATGATGTGATTAGCACTACCCTTCTTATATTTAATGTTCAAATGGAATTGTTGTAGTTATGTGGACCATTTATGATGGTGATCATTTTGCAACTTCCCCTATATATACATAAATTGAAGGGCCCAATGGTCCATGTGGACAATCATCTCCTTCCCCAAAAAATAATGTTTCCATTACCGACAGCCTGCACGATAGAATACATTTCCTTATCATAAGTGGGGTACCATCAAATAATATTAGAGAGTGTCTCAGTATGATATGGCACTAGATGCCCTTGTTGAGTGAGGACTGCACCAATAACATAATTAGAAGTATATATATCAATCTCAAATGGTTGTTGCAGGTCTAAAAATGTGAGGACTGGTGTAGAGAAAAGGTGGTGTCAATGAATGCCTTCTGTTGAGATTCAAACCAAAACAAAAAATTCTTTCATTCTACCCTTGGTAACTTTCCTCAAGGGCCAAGTCACATGAGTGAACCCCAACATGAATCTTTGATAGAAATTGGAAAGGCCCAAGAAGCTGCGAAGCTTTGTTAGATTCGTCAGGGCTAGCCAATCCCGAATGGCTTGGATCTTAGTTGGATCCACATGCATGCCTTTATCATTGATTATGTAACCTAGATATTGGATCTGGTCAATGCTAACGAGCATTTCTCCAAGTTGACACATAGCCTATGTAGTCACAGGGTTTGATGGACTCGCTAAATATGTTGCAAGTGATCTACCCAAATCTTGTTGAAGATGAGGATGTATGTAGATCTAGATTGTCATTGATGTCAATATGGAAATATTATGGGATACTAAATGAGATGGAGGACCCAAGAATTGAATACATCATATGGATTGAATATATATACAAACAGGGTAGACGTAGTGGACCCAAGAAGCATCCCAATGAGGAAAGCTATCAAAAGTCAAGGAAAGCCATTAGAAGCCATCAGAAAGACATTGGAAACCAGTAAAGTCAAAACATGAGAAAGAGAAGCATTTCATCATAAGCCATCAAAGAAGAGTTATCTGAAGACTTAGGAAAGACAAGACAAGAATAAGAATCAAAGAAAAGAATGGAGGAGAATTGCAGTTACAATTCACTTTTATTGACCTATCGCATATGCCAAAGAGTAAGAGCCACATCAGAGGAACTATGAACCCAATATAAGTAATAGGCCATGGAAACCTTTTAAAAATCACAACGCATGTAATAAAAAAAATGGAGTTAACATATCAGTAGTATCGTTTTATTATATGCCATCGCTCAAAACCTCTGATTGTGATATGTAATATGGACCCGTAACAGTTTATGGTAAACAACTCTATTGAAATATCACATCTACTGCATCGTGAGATTAAAAGCCTTGTCACGTTCAAATCTGTTGATTGCGATATAATATGCAGACCCAATCTCTCCATTATAATACACCTTTATGTAATATCACATCAACCTATCGGAACTTTCATACCGCTAGTTTCAAAGGGATGTTAAAACTGCCGATTCTAATAGAGTTGTGGACCCGATGGACCACCGATTGCGATAGAGGTGTGGACGTGACGATTTATAAATATGATTTCGATATAATATCCCATCCGCTCCGTGCAATAGAGTTGTGGACCTGACGAACCAATTGCGATAGAGGTGTGGACCCGACAATTTATCAAAATGAGTTTGACATAGTATCGCATTCACTCCGTCGCTAGTAGGGGATCAGAAATGTTATGTGCATATCTCCAAAGTTGCGATTGCAGTATTTCATGAAGTTGCAATTGTGAGATTTAAGCAGTGATGTGGCATGTGGGGACCACCAGACATCTATTATAATGTGGGTATAGCCTCTCCTTTATAATTTCCAGAAATAAAAAAGTCTCTAATATATTTTGTAATGTGCGACCTCATACAACAAGTCGGCCTCCCTCCAATAAATGTATCTTTCGGGTATTGGTGAAACCTGTATAAATACAATTCAAATGCTTCACCACAAACATGGATCTCAGGCATCCATCACAAATAAAAAGGACAATTCACAACTTGTGAACATGAAGTAGCAGAAGAAAGGAAGAAAAAAGGTTGAGCGAACGTAAGAGAAAGCCGAAGGTCGAGCGAGAGAAGAAGGAAGCCAAAGGTCTAGCGGAAGAAGAAGGAAGCTTAAGGTCGAGCATTCTATTGACTAGGTTATTTATTGAAAGGATCAAACTTGTGTTTGACAGTGATTCAGATAACAATTCAAAAGGATGCTCTGCAGATCTAAGAATATTATCTGAGTATGAACAAGGTTGTTTTTCATTGAACACACAATATGGAACTGCGACAATCACTCCTCCAAAGAAGTCACTCTGAAGCAGTTACTCTTGAAGAAGTCACTCTTAAAGAAGTTACCACGACATTGAGAATAGAGGGTCGAAACAAAGAGTTGTTTTGAAAATACATTGAGGCCTAGCGCAGATATCTTGTTGATAAGCATCAACAGATCTTGAAGATCATGATGCATTATTGAAATGATCATGAGGTAAAATTTGTAGACTTTGTTGGGAAATATGAATAATTGTGAAGACTCCTTCATATGAAGACAGGTTGTCATTGATGAAGTAGCATGGAGACTATAGTGAAGTTGTAGATTGACAAGAACTCAGTGAAGAAGATTTTGGGATCCATGAATTACTATAAAACATATCTAGACAAAGTATGGCAGTGGGTTGGAGCCTAGAGGGTTGTGCCCTAAAGGTTGGAGCCTCAAACAAACAAGTTAGGTGCCTTGAAGGATAGGGTTGGAGCCATAGAGGATCATTGTCCTCAAGAAACCAGGTCAGAGCCTATACCAGAGAAGGGTTGGTGCCCTAGGGGTTGGACCCTTTAAATGCAAGGTCGATGCCTTGAGAAGATAGGGTGAGTGCCCTACAGGTTGGAGCCTCACAAAATACCAAGTTGGTGCTTGGCAACAAGTTGGAGCCTATGGAATTGAAGATCGATGTCTTCATCAAGGGTTGGAGCCCTATATATTGTACCTGATTCATTATAAATATTATATTAATAAAATCATTTATTCCTATTGCTTTTTTTGTGTTCTAAATATAATTGATTTAACTATTAAAAGTAACATTTGAAAAGGAATATTGATTCAACCCCCCTCTTAGTATTTCCAACATTTGGTATCAGAGTTAGTACCTTCACACAAATCCTAATAGCTTGAAGGTTGATCAATTAGAACACAAACGTTGAATCCAAGGAAGAAAGTCTCTAATTCTCCTAAAGATGTGTCTCCCTCAACCACTGAAGTTGAATTCAATCAATTTGGGAAGGATCCATTGTTCAATGGAAACTTTGATATATGGGAAGTAAGAATGAGGAATTTCTTAAAGACTCAAGGCATTAAAGTCTGGAAATCAGTTATTGTTGATAGCACGATGGATGGAGAATCCAAGGAGTGCAATGCAAAAGAAATAAACTCAATCTTGAATGGACTACCAGATTTTATAAAGGGCAATTTAGGAGAGTGTTCATTAGCAAAGGGTATATGGGACAAACTTCATGACCTTCACTCAAAAGGAGCATTGACCATGACCACTAGTCAAGAATATGATGGAAAGCAAGAAGGAAATCCAGAACCCATCATAGAAGCTGAAAATAAGAATGATGACATCAAGGCTGAAGAAGACCTAGAAGACGAAGAGAATGAAAAATATTTTGAAGAAGATCTCCTCACTAAACTTATGGATGCCATGGAAGAGATTATGAGTTTTAAAAAGGAAAACGAGGAACTTAAGAAGAAAGCACTAGCTGGTGACCAATACCAAACAAGGAGGGAAGTTGACCTTGTCAAGCTTCAAGTACAAGAAAGGGATGAAGAGCTTGCCAAGCTTAAGGAGGCATTTCATCAAAACAAAAGAAAACATCATTAAGAAGTCATATCCATGAAAAATCAATTGGATAAGGAAAAGAAATGGGAATATAACTTGTCAAGACACCTTGAACAAAGGCACAAAAGCTTGAACAAACTTGAAACAGAGATTTCTCAATACAAGGAAGATGTCTCCTCTCTTAAATATCAACTATAAGAAGAAAGAAAACTAGGACAAGGAGCTGAGAAGATGATGGAAGCATTGACAATCATAGTAGGACAAGTTGATGAAGCAAAAAAGGAAAGAAACATCATGATATGTCAACTAAAAACAAAGGATGTAGAAATCTTCAAACTAAAATCTAGCATCAACCTTCTCAAGGCCGAAACATGTAAATCTACAAGGATCAAGGAAGAAATGGAGAGCAGTCTAGCAAAAGAAAATGAAGAAATCTTAAAAATGAATTCAGATATCATCTCCCTTAAAATAGAGGCAAATGAAGCAACTTGTATCAAGGAAGATATTGAGAAACAACTTGTTAAGAAGAATAATGATTGTGAAATATTAGAAGAAGAGATTGTATCCTTTAGGAAAAAGGTTGAAGGAATGGACAAAATCTTGAAGACCTCTCAAGCCTTGGATGACATGCTCAGCCATCAAAGATCTCCATTTGATAAATCAAGTCTTGGCTATATAGGTGAATCCTCAAGAAAGAATGATAATGCTTCGAACAACAAAGGCAAGGAGAAGAGCCAAGACAACTATGGAAGATATCTTACTCCAAGAAGACTTGTAGATGGTGTCAAGAATACAAAATACAATGAATATCATCAAAGAATGTCAAGGTAGAAAGACTTCAGAAGTACATCAAGGAAATCTCCATCTCCCAGGTACAAAATTTTATTTCTTGGTTGTTGTTACACTTGTACAAACTTTGGACACAAGGAAAACGATTGTGGGGAATATCACAAAGAAAGATATTATGGTCCTCGAGAATCTCCGAGAACCAATTTTGTAGGAATAAATCATGAATTCTTATTCATGAACAACATAGAATGCTTCAAGTGTCATAAAATTGGTCATATGGCACGTGATTGTAACTTGACTTAGGCTCCTATACAAGCTAGAACCATGCCAGAGAAGAAAGTCACACAAGTATGGAGAAGAAAGCAAATACAATCTGAAAATCTCCTGAAATATTTAGCCAACAACACATGTTGTTGACTTGATGAAGATATCCTTGATACTCCGAGTGTTTGATGATGGGATTCTGCCAAAAGGAGACCATGCATACAGTTAGCGGGATCTTGTGATTCTTTATCATTATTGAAAATTCTATGCGTGAAAGGGTCCTTATGAAATCCTTGATGAGCTATATTAACAATCATTCTTTGATAGATAATTTCTCAAGAACACTCCATTAAAGAAGATGATCTCTTATCTATCGAATGGACTGTTGTTGAAGATGTTCTTCTACTTGATTACTAAGTAGAAATTGGAGCAGCAGAGAAGGCCATATAATGATAAAGAAATGGGGAAAATAACTATGTTGCTATTATTACATAAGTTGAGTGTCTCGACTCAGGGATATGATGTAAGAACAGGTAAATTATGGACACAAATAGATGCAACCTTTAGAAAGAAGAATGTTGTGCAGTCAAATATAGATCAGGTTGATATTGGTCACTTACAAAAATAGCAATAGTGATGCACAAACTCTCACTATTTCATCCAAATGCAATGATGTTGAAATGTTGGATGGCAGTGACTTTAGGAGAAGCATAGAGATACAGAGGAACTCGGATATGAAGAGAGATAGCAAGAAAGGCAATTTCAGTGGAATTTTCTCTTGACTCAGACTATGAAGGACTCTTAATTATGACCGTGGAGACAAAAGAATACGGATTGAAGCATAAAAACTTGGACTTGAACATTTGGTGTGTGGCTATTTGGAATATGTTAGGAAGAATTGAAGAGGAGCATCTTTAAGCATTGTTGAAGCCATGATAAAGTAGTTTTTGAAATATGAAGAAGGGATAATGTGCTAGTTGATGATGAGGTAGCAATTTTTCTATCTTGAGTAAAAAGAAGAGCACCATGATAGGGGGAGTAACATACCCATGAAGATATACTATTCATGAAGAAGAGAAGCAACTTGACGGGGAGAGCAGTTCGATAGGGGGAGTCCTTGTGCACTCCTTTGCCATTGATGTCAAAGGAGGAGAAAAGAAGAATATTGCAATCAATGAAAAAGGGGGAGATTATTGATTTAGACTGTCATTGATGTCAATATGGAAATATTCTGGGATACTAAATGAGATGGAGGACCCAAGAATAAAATACATCATATGGATTGAATATATATATAGACAGAGTAGAAGCAATGGACCCAAGGAACGTCCCAAGGAGGAAAGCTATTGGAAGTCAAGGAAAGCCATCAAAATCCATCGGAAAGACATTGGAAACCATTGAAGTTAGAACAAGAGCGAGAGAATCATTTCACCAGAAGCCATCAAAGAAGAGTTATCGAAAGACACAAGAAAGCCAAGCCAAGAATAAGAATTAAAGAAAACGGTGGAGGAGCATTGCGGTTACAATTCACTTTTATTGACCTATCGCATATGCCCAAGATTAAGAGCCACATCGGAGGAACTAAGAACCCAATCCAAGTAATAAGCCATGGAAACCTTTTAAAGTTCACAATGCATGTAATAAAAACAAATCAGAGTGAACATATCCACAGTATCGTTTTATTATATGCCACCACTGAAAACCTCTGATTGCATTATGTAATATAGACTCAAAACAATTTATGGTAAACAACTCTATTGGAATATTGCATCCACGGCATCGCGAGCTTTAAAACCTTGTGACGTTCAAATCTGCTGATTTCGATATAATATGCGGACCCGATCTCTCCATTATAATACACATTTATGTAATATCATATCCACCTATCGGAACTTTCATATCACTAGTTTCAAAGGGATGTTCAAACCGCCAATTGCAATAGATTTGTGGACCTGATGGACCGCCGATTGCAATAGACGTGTGGAGTTGACGATTTATCAAAATTAGTTTCATATAATATCACGTTTGCTCCGTGCGATAGAGTTGCTGACCTAACAAACCGACGATTGCGATAGAGGTGTGGACTCGACAATTTATCAAAATGAGTTTGATATAATATCGCATACACTGCGTCGGTAGTAGGGGATCGGCAATGTTATGTGCAGACCTCCGAAATTGTGATTGTGGTATTTTCATGAAGTTACGATTGTGAGATTTAAGCAGTGACGTGGAATGTGGGGACTACCAAAAATCTATTATAATGTGGGTATAGCCTCTCCATTATGATTTCTGGAAATAAACAAGTCTTCGATATATTTTGTAATGTGCGATCTCATACAACAAGTCGGCCTCCCTCCAATAAACATATTTTTTGGGTATTGGTGAAACTCATATAAATACAATTCAAATGCTTCACCTCAAACACGAATCTTGGGCATCCATCACAGAGAACAAGCATAGTACACAACTCGTGAACGTGAAGTAGTAGAAGAAAGGAAGCAAAATGTTCAATCGCATGAAAGAGGAAGCCGAAGGTCAAGCGAGTGAAGAAGGAAGTTGAAGGTTTAGTGGAAGAAGAAGGAAGCTGAAGGTTGAGCATTCTATTGACTGGGTTATGTATTGAAAGGCTCGGACCTGTGCTTGACAATGATTTAGATAACAGTTCAAAAGGACGTTTTGTGGATCTAAGAAGATTATCTGAGTATGAACAAGGTTATTTTTAATTGAACGCACAATATGGAACTGCGACAGTCACTCCTATGAAGAAGTCACTCTGAAGTAGTTACTCCTGAAGAAGTTACCGTGACAATGAGAATAGAGGGTCGAAACAGAGAGCTGTTTTGAAAATACATTGAGGCCTAGTGCAGATATCTTGTTGATAAGCATCTGCAGATCTTGAAGATCATGATGCATTGTTGAAATCATCATGAGGTAAACTTTGCAGACTCTGTTGGGCAATATGAATAATTGTGAAGAATCATTGATATGAAGACAGGTTGTCATTGATGAAGTAGTATGGAGACTACAGTGAAGCTATCGATTGACAAGAACTCAGTGAAGAAGATTTTGGGAGCTGTGAATTGCTATAAAACATATCTAGACAAAGTATAGCATTGGGTTGGAGCCCAAAGTGTTGGTTCCCTGAAGGTTGGAGCCTTGAAAAAACAAGGTAGGTGCCTTGAAGGATAGGGTTGGAGCCCTAGAGGATTGGTGTCCTCAAGAAACTAGGTCGAAGCTTGTACCAAAGAAAATTTGGTGCCCTAGGGATTGGAGCCTCTAAACACAAGGTTGGTGCCTTCAAAAGATAGAGTCGATGCCCTAGAGGTTGGAGCCTCACAAAATACCAAGTCGGCACTTGGAAACAGGTTAGAGCCTGGGGAATTGAAGATCGGTGTCTTCTTCAAGGGTTGGAGCCCTATATATTGTACTTGATTCATTATAAATATTATACTAATAAAAGAATTTATTCCTATTTCTTGTTTTGTGTTCTAAATATAAATGATTTAACTGGTAAAAGTAACAATTGAAAAATAATATTGATTCATCCCCCTCTCAGTATTTCCAACAATGTCATCTAGATATATAACCATGAACTAATTGGTGAAAGGTCGAAATATGCCATCCATCAGCTTCATAAAAGTTGCAGGGGCATTTATCAACCCAAAGGGCATGATCAACCACTCAAAGAGGCCCTCCTTAGACTTGAATGTAGTTTTCCATATATTTGTGGGTTCTATTGGAACTTGGTGATAGTGAAACTTCAAATCAATCTTGTTGAAGTACTTAGACCCCTTGAGTTGGTTAAGAATTTCATCAATCCATGGGATCGAGTAGTTGTTACAGTGATTTTATTCAATGCCCAATAACTAATGCACAGTCTCCAAGTCTCATATTTCTCCTGGACGTGTACAATTAGGCTCCCACAAGGAGACGAACTTGTTTGGATGTGCCCATTTTGTAGCAAATCCAAGATCTATAGCTTGATTTCCTCATTTTCTAGAAGATATTGGTGGTAGAATGGCCCATTAGGTAGAGATACTCTAAGAGTCAGATCGATCAAATGCTCAACTTGACAGTGCAAAGGTACCCCTATAGGTGAGAAGAAGATGTCATTGTAGTCTTCCATGACCTTATCAACTTGATTCTACTATGTAGAGGAACTCTTTCTGGGGGCCATGGATGTGGCCATAATCTTCCCTTTGCTTTGAGAGTGAATCAGGAAGAATTTTTTTTCCTAGTTTCGGAGATGATGTTACTACATTGCTTAGAAAATATGAAAGAAGTGTTGGTATGGGGGCTACCTCTGGTATCCTGTATAGATTTATTCCCAAATAAATAAACACAATACAAGGTTTGGATTCATACAAAACTTGACGCTTCCATAAGTAGGGTTTTCCTAATAAGACATCACACACTTCAAGGTGAGAAATATCACACAATACCTCATCTGTGAAAGGCTTAATGTTGTAGGGAAGGAAACACTACTGGTTGATGCAAATATCTCGCCCTTGGTGGAGCCACAAGATGGTGTATGGGCACAGGTTTGGTGTTGTTGGAAGGCCCAACCACTTAACGACCTCTTTTGAGATGAGTTTATTTTGACTCCCACTATCGACAATGAACCATAGAAAATAACCCTCCACCCACATATGTGAGTGGAGGAGGCACTCACCCTCATCCGGATCTTTGCACTCACTCTTCTTTACCTTAGTGGTGGCAATAGTGGAATTGGGTTCTACATCAATGATTTCTTTCCCCTTGCTGGGTTCTGGCTCAGAGTCAGAACATGTATCTAACTTTAAATATTTTAGTTCAGCCACTAGTGACTGCTTTTTGTGACATTCATTTGTGTTGTGAGTGGGGCTCTTGTGGAACTCACATGGCTTCCCCATGTATTTCTTCATCTTCCCATTGGTATTCTTTGATTGTGGCTTCAATGGGTTGTCATGGATTATTCCACCTTGACTTTGTCCTTTTGTTTAGAGGTGCCCTTTCCCTTATTTGGATTAATAGATCCAAAATTTTGCATCTTTGTTTAAACTTCTACTCGATCTTGACACGATATCGATACACTGCACCAAGTGAGGAGATGTCTAGGAACTCCATTTTTCCCTGGGATGTATTTGTGTAGATAGCCATGGTTTTTAAGAACTACATGTCACTCAGAGTCTTTGATACCCAACTTTTTGTGCAAAGCCTAAAAGATATTTGTGAACTCAAGCACTCATTGGTCTCTTCACTGCCGTAGTGTGGTCCATTTTGTGTACTTCTCTTCATTTCTCCCAAAAGGGTAATATTGTTCCTTGATGACATCTCTGAAAGAATCCCAAGAGGGTACAACTGAAAATAGTGAGTATTCTTCCTTGTCCCTTTGCTCACAGTAAGTTTTCCACCAGTCCTTAACATGGGGGGCGAGCTTGAGGAATGAAAAGGTAATATTTTCTTTATCGGAAAAACTATGAACCAAAAAATATCCTTCCAATAGATTTAACCATCTATACAAAGCATCTACGTCTATTTAGCCTTCAAATATAGGAATGTCAAATTTAACTTTTACCTTAAAGGGGATGACACCTACTAAGTAATTGTTGGATGAAGATGTTTTACCCATTGGTATTCACCAAAGGATATAGGAAAAGTTATCCATCATCTCGTTCCTTTGTTACTCGAGGTCTTCTTCAAGAAACAATTTGAAAGGATCTCCTTCTCCCTCATCTCTCTTTTCTTCCTCCATGGGAGGTTATCAGGGTCGGTGAGGTCATTCTTGCAAGGACTCAACTAGTTAAATGCCTAACTCCTTATACCCTGACCTCGTCAGGGACATGCAAAGAAAAATAGAGAAAGAGCGGACTACTCTAATACCACTGATCCAAATTTATGAAGTAATGAGATGAAATACAAATTTAAACAACAACATAGACATACAGTGAAATAAAACTTAATTTAATAAATACAAACGTTGAAAATTGTTTGCATGCAGAATGAAAACAAACTAGATCGGGTGATGGTATCTTATCTCTAAGAAGAGATGTGACATTTACATGACCTATAAATTGAGTTACAATGACACTTTGAGGAATTTTTTATCATGAAGAAGCAATGAGAAACCATAAACGTTTAAAAACCTAACCCTAGGAGATGAAGCACCAAAATCTTGTGGGTGTTGATGGGGTTGTAACTTTGGCATATGATCTTTGTTTAGCACACGCAATAGGTCATCAGAAAGGTCTATCCGAGGAAAACAACTTTTGACTACAACCATGGATGCTTGTTTCTCAAAAATACATTATTTACGGCTTCAAAACAGCTCCAAAAATTTAGAACCCAAACACTGCCAAACATAGACAACAGTTGAAATAGGGAACTATGATGCAAAATAGGAAACTAATAGAAAATATTTCTTGGGGTCCAAGTGGAATAGGCAAGTGGCCACCAATATCCACCTAGATCAACAAGTCTCATTTCTTTGTATTTGCACTATTTCCATTTAGAGAAAGAGAGAGCAGAGCAACCTGACATTCCATATAAGTTGTCTCCCGAAAGGGCTTTCCAAAGCACATCTTGCGTTCATTAAGGTTTGTGAGTGTTTACACTTCAATGTTCTATATTTTCCATATTTATCTATTGCAAGCATAAGTAGAAAACATTAACTTAATAAATTTATAAATCTAATAAAAATAAACCCTCATAGTATAAATTTTCAATTATCATATCTATCGGGATGAATTATCGAGTGGAATATTCACACATTTTATTAATAAAAAATATATAAATATTTTTTTTTTCCATAGTAATAGAGAGAAATAGATTTTTGATTAATCTAATTCTTAGGGATCCATTATTGAATAGTACTAGGGCTAGGGAAAATGTTATCCTCTCTCCATCAAAATTTTCATGTTCAATTGTTCCATAGAGTGCCCCATATCTAGAGTGGGGATGGGATCCACCCATTTGAAAAATATGCATTTCTTCTCACTCATTGAAGCAAGGGCCTCACATTTGATGTGGAAGGCTAGCCCGTTGAGATTGATTAACAACATACTCACAAAAGAAACTCAACAAATCAACCTAAGAATCAAAATGCATAAGGACAGAAATGATAATATCTAAGAAGCTAATATTAATAAAATTGTTTGGGGATACATCCATGGGACTGGGATGAGTGGTTAGTGATCTACAAACACCGCCCATGGCTTCAAGACCAAGATAACAAGACAACAATTAAAGGAATCCTAGTTGCAATAAAAACACAACCTCTAACTATGTTATATATATAATCAATTTTAAGAAAACTAATATGATTAATTTACTTCTGAAAATCAATTATGTCAAGCTTACAAAGTGTTGGGCATGGAATCCCCCCAAGGCATGTATTGGGGCTCAAAGCCCAAGTTTTGACCGAATCTTGTTGTAAAGCTCTGCGAATTATGGGCGCGGGGCATGAAAGTATGATAGAGTCATAAGGTTGTCCGCCCTGGTTTTGTAATGCTATGTTGGCTAGAAAGACCTACCCATGGTCTGCGGACCATGGGATTGTATAAATAGAGCGAGCCTCTAAGTGTAGATAGGAGATAGATTAAAATATAAGCATGAGAAGAGAAAGTGATTGAGTCAAAGTGTGAAGTGTGTCTTTGGGTCGTAGAGTAGGAGAAGGCTCTGCCCCTGCGTGCGCAGAGGCCTAGTAGTCCACAGCTGAGTGCGCAGACCCTTGTAGTTGAGTGCACAGGGTGGAGTCAAGTCTATAACTGAAGAAGGAATTAATAAAGAGAATTTTTGTCACAAATTTTGTGTATCTATACTTGGGTTAATACATGTTTGATATACTTTGCAAATATACTATTTATTTACTGCACGCACTTGCGTGAATGATTTATATTGTTAAGTATAACTTAAAGCACGCGAGTAGGCTAAGATAATCAACTAACATTAGAATACTAGTAAGATCTTGGGTAATAATGCGGAGCACAGTGTTCAGCCTCTGGGTAGGGCTGCGCGAAGGTAGTATATCAGGTTGTGAGGTGCAGGAAAGTGCGTGAAGCAACCTGCACATAGGGTCAAACCGCAGATCACGTGACCTCAGTCCGCACTCCATGGACTGTTTCTGAAAGGGCCAGTAGTACCGGGATTTGTTTGGCTAAATTAACTCTGAACCTGAGTCAGGCCCTAATAAGCCAACAAATGGTTCTATTGCCATAGAAACTGGAAGAACTCAATGAGGAATGGTTCTTGGCTGGCTTTCATCAACAAGCGAAAAAGCAGCGTGAGAAGGCCTGGCACGATCGACATATTAAGTTGTGCACCTTCAAGGTAAATGATTCGGTGCTACTGTATGACGGTAAGTTTGATAAATTCCCAGGAAAGTTCAGAATGCATTAGCTGAGACCATGCATTTTTAAGGAGGTCACGGATGGAAGTGCAATACAACTAGTTAAACTAAATGGAAAGCCTTTTCTAGGCAAAGTGAATGGCAGCTGCTTGAAGCCCTACACGGGTGGCCCGACTATCTGACTAGTCGGCAGAAGCATAATATTCATGCTCCAAGGATCCGAACAAAGGCGCGGGACTATAAACATATGCAGGGGATACCGGTACAGATGCAGCGAAGTAGTTCGGACACAAAAGTCTTGAAATAACGTATGTAGTAGATCTAGCAAGCAGCAGCTCAGTGCACTACTGAACTCAGCCCAGTTCGAGAACAGTTGGAAGGACTCCGCGCACAGATCGTCGCGCCAATAGAGTGACTCGAGGGCAAGTCACGATGTTTGTGTTGGGGACCTATTGGGCATGGAATCCCCCCAAGGCATGTTTTGGGGCTCAAAGCCCAAGTTTTGACTAAATATTGTTGTAAAGCTCTGCGAATTACGGGTGTGGGGCACGAAAGTATGATAGAGTCACAGGGTTGTCCGCCCTAGTTTTGTAATGCTAGTTCAGCTAGAGAGACCTACCCATGGTCCGCGAACCATGGGATTGTATAAATAGAGCAAGGCTCTAAGTGTAGATAGGAGATAGATAATAAAAGATAAGAATGAGAAGAGAAAGTGATTGAATCGAAGTGTGAAATGTGTCTTTGGGGTGTAGAGTAGGAGAAGGCCCTGCAGCTGAGTGCACAGAGGCCTAGTAGTCCGCAGTTGAGTGTGCAAACCCCTGCAACTGAGTGCGTAGGGTAGAGTCGAGCCTGTAACCGAAGAAGGAATTAATAAAGAGAAGTTTTGTCACAAATTCTGTGTATCTATACTTGGGTTAATACATGTTTGATATACTTTGCAAATATCCTGTTTATTTACTACGCACACTTGTGTGAATGATTTATATTGTTCAGTATAACTTAAAGCATGCAAGTAGGCTAAGATAATCAACTAACATTGGAATACCAGTAAGATCTTGGGTAATAACACAGAGCGCGGCATTCAGTCCCTGGGTAGGGCTGCGCGAAGGCAGTGTATCAGGCTGTGAGGTGCAGGAAAGTGCACGCAGGGTCAAACTATGGACCACGTGACCTCATCAGACATCTACAGGGTGCGGAAACCTGGTTCTAGCACCCTCCCATACTACTTCGGGTGATACCTCAGTCCGCGCTCCACGGACTGTTGCCGAAAGGGCGAGTAGTACCGGGATTTGTCTGGCTAAATTAACTCTGAACCTAGGTCAGGCCCCAATAAGCCAACACAAAGTAAAGGATACAATAAGAAATTAAACATAATTGTTTTTTATTATATCATTATAATTTTATTAAATAATTTTAATAAATACTAATTATTTATATATAATATTTATATATTGTATTTCTCCACATTTATTATATAAAATTGAATTTCATATAAAAATAAAAATATTATAAATTTTAAAATATATACATTTACATGAATTTTATCATTTTTTTATTAAATACTTTTAATAAATACTAATTATTATATAAATTATTTATAATTTTATTCCTCATTATTTATTATTAAAAATTGAATTTCTTATTAAAAATTTAATATTATAAATTAAAATATATACATTTACAGAAATTAGAAATACTCACTCTCAATTACCATCCACAAATGCTACTCTGACATGCGAAAAAATACATAAAAAAATAAAATTTGCTTAGTATTTTGAATATACATTCTCTGAATTTGTTTCTCCTTGTATATAGAAATAGGTACAAACGAAAGCAACTAAGGGATTACTTTATCAATATTATTATTTATTTGATTAGCGTTAGTTGTATGTAGATGTTTTGATTTGGGATTATCTGTATAAAGTGTATCGATTAAAAACTGAACACAAGGTTAAGAGCCTCTCTAAGTCGAGACGATTCGCGCGTGTAGCAGCAACCCCTTGTGCAGTACTCCCTCCATCGCCATGGTCACGGGAGGGGGCCCTAAGGCCCCTCCTCCTTTGCCTCCTCCACCAAAGATCCTTGCGTTCAGGAAGATGATCGGCGACAGTAGTAAACGCCCAACAAGGGAAAATCAGTGTAAGTTTGTAAAGAAAATTGACAGCATCCCCACAGTTGCCCTGCTCATTGAATATTCTTGCAGATCTTCTTTGAAATTAGCTGAAAGAGGGATCATCGGTCAATTTACAAGGCTATGGCCTTCCCCCAAGGCTGTCAAGGTGTGGGTACAGAGGAACTGGTGACCACTAGTAAAGGAAGGCATTGAAAGCTTCCTGGTTGGTAAGGGTTTTTTTGTCTTTATTTTTGATTCAGTAGAAGACATAAATCTCATCTTTAGGAATGGACCATATTTCATGGGACCTCAAGGTCTGTATCTAAACTCATGGTCACCAAATTTCGATCTGACACAAGATGTGCCGTCAGAAGTTCTAGTGTGGGTGCGCCTCCCTCATCTTCCACTGCACTACTGGAAGCCGAAGTCACTAGAAACGATTGGTAACACCCTGGGAAAATACATAGACAGAGAAGAGAGAAGGGATCAGTATTCATGTGTAATAATATGTGTCGAATTCGAATTGGAAATAGGGTTACCTGAAGCCATAAAGTTAACAATAGCAGACTGGTCTCATATCCAAGAGTTAGACTATGAGAAGTTACCATTCAAATGCAGAAATTGCCATGAATATGGGAATTTCGCAAGATACTGCAAAAAAAAAGGAGGAATATCTAGAGAAGTTGAAAGGAGAAAAATGGATCTAGGTGTAGAAAGCAGTCCAGGCCAAGGTGAGTATCAGGAATAAAGGGAAAGAGGTACCGATGGAGTTTGGAACTCCCTTAATAGGAATGGTTCAAACGGAAGGAAGAGGAGAACAACAAAAGGCAATGGCCTCAATAAACCCATTCGAAACCCTCAGTACTTCAATAAAAATTCCAGAAATAGAGATAGAGGAGATTGAACGACAAGTTCCCTCACTTGAAGCAGAAAAGAAGAACATAGAAGTAACCCAACTTGACTCCCCAACAGGAACCTCCTCCTCACCCACATATGTAAAAATGACAAGGGAAAAACCCCCAGAAACCTCTGGATCATCGAAAGACGAGACATTTGAGAGACCCTCAAAATGAGTTGGAAGGAAATCTCATAAGGAAGCGAGCGAAGAAGAGGCAGAGAGGAAAAAAATGCAAGGAAATCAATCCACTATTGTGTTGGATATACGACCAAAGTCCCACATTGACTAGAAGTGGGGAGGATCATGGGTATATAAGGATGGACAAATATCTCCATTGGTATGAAGCCTTTTGGAGTAAAGCCCAAAAGCAAATCCATGAGGGCTTAGGCCCAAAGTGGACAATATCATACCATTGTGGAGATATGTGATGTCCAGAGTCCTTAACAAGTGGTATCAGAGCCAAGTTCTAAAGTTAGCCAAGTGGATGAATCCTCGGAATGCTGAACGAAGGTGGTTGGCCCCAGTAATATCACGATGGGATCCGTGGATGAGCTCGGTTAGACAGGGGGTGTGCTACGGATTCTTCATGGATGTGTCTTGGTCCCAACACGGTGAAGAGTAGTTGACCTGGGATAGAGCAAGCTCTCGAGGTAGGTGGTGCTCCATGTAAGGCGTGTGCTTCCAACACATTGGAGCAGAGAATCTTGGTTGGTAGAGAGTGGACGGATGGATAATCGTTTGAGGGGAGGCTCGATGGTCCTTTGTTCGAGGGGAGGATTGTTGGATATATGACCAAAGTCCCACATTGACTAGAAGTGGGGAGGA
Source organism: Pinus taeda (assembly GCA_000404065.3). Taxonomy (NCBI): domain Eukaryota; kingdom Viridiplantae; phylum Streptophyta; class Pinopsida; order Pinales; family Pinaceae; genus Pinus; species Pinus taeda. Next base: position 23,574 of record APFE030732431.1, on the reverse strand, counting down.
TCATGGGTATATAAGGATGGACAAATATCTCCATTGGTATGAGGCCTTTTGGAGTAAAGCCCAAAAGCAAATCCATGAGGGTTTAGGCCCAAAGTGGAAAATATCATACCATTGTGGAGATATGTGATGTCCAGATTCCTTAACAAGTTGTTGGGGCCAACAGTGTGCAGCAGATAAATAATATACATAGAAAATAAATCATGCACAGAAGACACAAAAAATTAACGTGGTTCACCCAACCAATCTAGGCTACGTCCACCAAACATAGGCATCAGTAATTCTTTATTATCAAATAGGAGATTACAAAATAATCAATTTCCTCACAAACTCTCCCCACCAATATGTGTACGGGCATGAATTTTATAGCCAAGAGAATCTAACTGACTCATAAATCCTCTCACAACAAATATAGGATAGATTAACTCTTTCCCAACTACCTAGAGCTAATCTAGCAACAAATTCCTATTGTTGTCACACATTAGAGATTTTTGCCTACTTTGTGAAAAAGAAAATCTCAACAATCTCCACCTTGACAAAAATTAGCCTGATACCCTGTTTGTTTATTATTTTATCTTTTCTGCAAGCCAAGAGAAGCCACACACCAACATAGCTTCTCTAACAAAACTAGTTTCCTGAACATGTCTGCACAATTCTCCTTTGTATGCACCTTTTCAAGAGAGACTCCCCTTTCAGTGATAACCTATCTTACAAAATGGTACTTGATCAGTATATGCTTTGATTTACTATGATAGGCCGGATTATTAGCCAAATGTATTGCACTTTGACTGTCACAAAATAACTTGATGTTGTCCTGCAACCTACCAAATTTACCAAACAAACCTTTCAACCAAATTACTTCTTTGCAAGCATGAGAAGCAGCAATGTATTCTTCTTCAGTAGTGGATAAAGCAACAACATTCTGTAGCTTTGACATCCAGCTGATAGCTCCACCTGCAAGAGTAAAGACATACCCTGATGTTGACCTTCTCTTATCCAAATCACCTGCAGAATCAGAATCAACATATCCGCAAACAAATTCACTACTCTTATTGTAAGTGATACAATAACTACTTGTGCCTCTCAAATACCGAAGCACCCATTTCACTGCTGACCA
>APFE030732430.1:16933-40052 GCA_000404065.3 Pinus taeda | reverse complement strand
TCTACAAATGTATGGAATCTTTGATGTAATGTGATATTTTATCACAAAAAAGAGTCAAGTTGTCAAATTTTGATGACCAAAGGAATTTTAGGTGTGATATGCATCACGTTAGAATTTCTTAACAAATTTAATATGGTCAAGCTAATAAAAGTTGGAAACTAATATTTCACCACAAACCAACATTTGAAGCAATGTGATATGTGAGCCAAATACATTCTACATTTGATATATTGCAAAAAATTACTTCAAGATTTTTGAAAAATAAAAACACTATATACTAAAAGTTGGAAAGAAAAATTCTATTTCACCACAAACCAACATTTGAAGCAATGTGATATGTGACCCAAATACATTTTACATGCGATATATTGCAAAAAAATTATTTCAAGATTTTTGAAAATAAAAACACTATATGCTAAAAGTTGGAAGCAAAAATTCTAGACTTAAATCCAAATTGAACATTCAACCAATGAAATTGTCATTACCTTATAGCATGTACAAATCAAAAGCTGGAATCCATATAAATTAGTAATTAATAAAAATTTGTATAATTTCTTTCCCACTATTGAACGCAAAAGTGTTTATATAATTAATATTTATAATGCAAAATAATAAGTTTAAAAAAATAATAAAAATATTGATATTCAAATCAAAGAAAGTAGTTCAAGGAACACAATGCCACATAATTGATCTTGAATTCGACAGCCTCATTGGATCTCGCTTTACATTAGGCAATAAAACCCACACCCAAGGCACATTAATAAGTCTATCATAGTTACAACTTTTATTCATTTTATATTTTGATTAAATTTTAGGTATAAAGCACATAACACTTTTTCACGAACTTTTATTACCCCATCAAAACAATGGTTAATTATTTTCGTTTCCATTGGATTTATGGGGATGAACATCATCCTAATGTGTGAGCTTTTAATTTCTCGTTAATGTGTTAATCGTAGTAATTTTGACACCTGGTACTAACATCAAATTTGGTATTTGTCATATCATACCAGCCGCTACGCAATAGCGAAGAATCATTCACAATATACTTTTCTATTAAGAGAAGTAATAGTCCTTACGAACTCATTAAAGTTAGATATAATATTGTATATTTAGTCTATCATAGTTACAACTTTTATTCATTTTATATTTTGATTAAATTTTAGGTATAAAGCACATAACACTTTTTCACGAACTTTTATTACCCCATCAAAACAATTGTTAATTATTTTCGTTTCCATTGGATTTATGGGGATGAACATCATCCTAAATTTCTCGTTAATGTGTTAATCGTAGTAATTTTGACACTTGGTACTAACATCATATTTGGTATTTGTCCTATCATACCAGCAGCTACGCAATAGCGAAGAATCATTCACAATATACTTTTCTATTAAGAGAAGTAATAGTCCTTAGGAACTCATTAAAGTTGATATAATATTGTATATTTAGGGTATAATGTTATTCAATAGGGAAGCATAATGTTATTCAATATGGAAGCTAATCATAGTTAAACATGGTCTAGTGTTATATTGTGATAATGTTCGTTTTAATATGAAAATCAACCATGGTAACGCATGACTAGCAATGTTTATTATTGAGTTTTGATATTTATCTTAGGGTTTATATACATTTAGTTTATAATGTTAATCTCTTGAGTTCAATATTATTCCCTTGGGTATATAGTTCGTTGCGATTTTATTATTAACCCTCTAGGTTTATTATTCTCTTGGGTTTATAATATAAATCCCTTATGTTTATTAATCTAAGGCTTCATATACCTAGCATATAATATTATTCACAAAGTTTATAATATTAATCCTTGGGTTTATAATCATGGTGAACCATGGTAAACAATTTTCCAATGTTACAATGTGATAAAGATTGTTTTAATATGAAAATCAACCATTGCCAACAATGGTAACGCATTGTCAACCATCATCTAACATTGCATTGTGACAAAGATGGCCTCAATATGAAAATCAAACATGGTAAACCATAGTCAACTTGTTTATTTTAGGTTTTATAATATTTATCTTAAGGTTTATATACATTAGATTTATAATATTAATCCCTTGGGTTTATAATCTCTTGGGGTTTTAGTATTAGCCCCTTTAGTTTATTATTCCCTTGAATTTATAATATCAATCCCTTGGGTTTATTGATCTAAGATTTCATACTCCTAGGGTATACTATTATTCATCAGATTTGTAATATTAATCCTTTGGTTTAATATAAATACTTTGGGTTTATAATCATGGTCAACCATGGTCCAATGTCACATTGTGACGTAGATTATCTCAACCAATATTGTGACAAATATTGTATCAATATCAAGATCAACCATGGTCAACAATGTTCAACCATTGTCCAATGCCACATTGTGACAAATGTTGTCTCAATATGAAAATCAATCATAGTCAACCATCTTCCAACATCCCATTGTGAAAAATATTTATCTTAGGTTTTATAATATTTATCTTAGGTTATATACTCCTTTGGTTTATAACATTTATCCATTAGGTTTAATATTTATCCCTTGGGTTTATTATTCCCTTGGGCTTAATATTATTCCATTGGGTTTTAGAATTAATCCACTTGGTTTATTATTCCCTTCAGTTTATAATATCAATCCCTTAGGTTTATCTCGTTGAAATTCCTAGGATATAATATTATTCATAGCGTTTATAATATTAATCCTAGGGTTTAATATGAAACGCTTGGGTTTACAATCGTGGTCATCAATGGTCAACGTTGGTCCAATGTCACAATGTGGCAAAGATTGACTCAATATGAAAATCAACTGTGGTCCAATGTCAGATTGTGACAAACATCATCTTAGTATGAAAATCAATGATAGTAAATCATCGCCAGGCATGTTTATTTTAGTGTTTATAATATTTATAGTATGTTTTTTTATGTATTGGGTTTGTAATATTTATCCCTTGCGTTTAATAGTATTCATGTGGTCTTTACATCTATATCAAAAGTGAAATCAATAGATGGTTTGTAGATTTCATCGCCTTTTTCTTTTCAACGTTATGCAAAAAAGCAAGACAATGTGAGAAGGGATTGGATGGAAAATGTGAATGTTCATGATCATTATCTTGTTTATTTAAATTGGTGCAACTTTCTTCATTGTCTCTGTGTATTTTGGAAGAGGCTAGCATTTAATAATTGTGTTCTAGTGAAGTGTTTAAAGTTGAACTTTTGATAAACTACATTTAAATTATTATTTGAATTTTTATAAAGTGATTTATTTCATTATTATTAAATTACTATTAATTAGAATTATTTATTAATTTATTTGTTTTATATTATATTATTTTAATGATGGATTATTTAATATAAATAGTAATAATTATAATATGTATAAATTTTAATTGTTATGATATTTATTATCTTTATATTAATATTTATTGATAATAACATTAATTCTTAATATTATTAATAATCTAATTAATATGTGTATTTGATAATTAATATATTTATTGATGTAGTTGAGTTAGTTTATGCCTTAGGTTTTTTATATAGAAATTAAAGGCATAATAATAATGTTTATTACGGGCTTTGTTTAAAACACATTTTATACCTATTTTACCGAATTAAATATTATAAAGATGGAGGAGAGGTTTCATCGTGAAGAAAGTTTAGAAATTGAATTTACTTAGGGATTTGGACCAACAAAAAATAATGAAGCTCGGACTAAGACCTTTTTATAAAAGTAAATTTCTTTTCAAAGCTCAACTAGTATTTAGGAAATTATTGTGATATTCGGTTCCATAGCTATTCTTTCAAAGCGATACAAAACCAGTTCTTTTGGTTTGGAGATTCGAGTAGAAAATACAAGATTTCGATACTATAACAATTTTTCGCATGCTTTGTCCCTGGAATGAGCTACGAAATGCTCAAGAAAACTAGGTAACAAGGCCAATCCTATGGAAATGCGTAGACAATAGGGGGCATATCATTCCATATCCCTAACAATTTAGGCCATCAAATGCATGGAATTATGTATAGTTTCATAGTGAAATATCCTCCTTTATATTTATCATGCTTTGTCACTCGAATGAGCTACGAAATGCCCAAGAAAACTAGGTAACAAGGCCAATCCTAGGGAAATGATTACACAATAGGGGGATATCATTCCATATCCCTAACAATTTAGGCCAGCATATGCATGGAATTATGTATAGGTAACAAGGCCAATCCTAGGGAAATGCTTAGACAATAGGGGCATATCATTCCATATCCTTAACAATTTAGGCCAGCATATGCATACAATTATGTATAGTTTCACAGGGAAATATCCTCCTTTATATTTATGGAGTGAGGATGCAAAATTATTAATATGTACAAAAGACCACATGTGATAGTGAATAAAATATGATTTGAAAGTTTAAGGTATAGAAATATTCTAAACTGTTATAGAGTTTTCCGCTTCTTTTAATCTGAATCATTCCTCCGGTTGTTGGTATCGTGGAGCCTTGAATTTTTTTACGTGGGCAATGAGCTGACCTTTAGATCTTATTTATTGCCCACCATGAGATCATATTTATTTATTTAAGAAAATTTGCGAAATAGTATTTTTAAGCTTCACACCCAGTTTATTTGGTTTTTGGTCACATTAGAGATTCTTTTGTGTGGATGTCAATTTGCAAGGGGTCTTAGAATTTATGTACCCACACAGTCATCGCATTTATTGAAGATGGATGTATTAAAAATATGGTACTTTTTGAATGTAACAAATGTGTATCTTCTTAATTCATCGATATAATGGAGGTAAATCACCCTACAGGGAGGGGAGCCCGTAGGGAGCATGCCTGACGATCAAGCCTGGAATTCCAAATTTCTTTTGCTCGTCAATTGAGAATTTTTTGACTTTTTACATTTTACATGATTTTTATATTGTGTTTTCTAATAAACCACTTTTTATGCTAATAAACTAAACTAGTAGTGTTGGATCTTCTTGCATTTAACTCTTTTATGTAATTATGAAGAAATAATTCTATGTTTGTTCATAAAGCTTCAAAGTAGAATCATATAGTTTTCACATAGATGCCATTGTGCAGTGTACAACATCAACAGCGTGAGCATGGTCATCCAAGCCTCTAATATGAGTATAATACTAATCATCTTACACTGTATGATGTTGAAAATATAGTGGAATTATGGCAATTTACTAAAAGTAACAACTACCAGCATTTATTCATGCTTAACACAACATTTTTTAAACCAAATTACCAAAGTTGTGTTTATAATTGCAAACTTCTAGACTTCACATAGATATATCCATCTCTAACAAAAATAAATCGTTGAAATATCAACAAGTGATCCTTCTCATATGTGTACATACCAGATTGAAGTTATTTTCGTCATAAACTCCGAAACAAGGAAGGAAAAAAAAATTAATCACGAATTGTCATACTCCCAAAAAGATATATATTTTTAATTTAAATGCATTTACGTCCTATGCATAAACCATTGTTGTTGGTCGCTGTGTATGTGTACATAATCTCACGCTATTATTTCGCATTACGTGTATCACATTTGATTTATGAAAAATCCAAAACAAATTAAAATGTTTCTAGCCACGCATACAAGGGTCCATCTACCAACAGAGATGGCAACTTTTGGCATTTACTTCGGCCTACGGGCAGGTTAGAGATACGACGTCGATTGTAGTTTGGGGAGATGAGTCATCGGTCCGGGATTGTCGACTTCGCCACCTTAATGTTGTTAGATTTGGAATGTTGTATTAATGTCTACATTGCCATTGTATGTTGCATGTGTAGCGCTGCCCAACATGGCTGCTGCCTCGGGATCCCTACTCGATCAACGGTTTGGGAGTCGGCTCGGCGATCCAATGACGGTGGATGGTTCAAGTCTATTCACATCACTTGGTCTCTTCTCAGAAGCTCATTCCTCCGCCATTTTCCTGCTCTACTGCTTGGTTGCCATTTCAGTTCATGGGCCTGTGCATTCGGCTCCCAGGTTCCTGTACGCTACCAGATGGTGTCCAGGCTGCTATAGCTTAAACCATGCACCCAAACTCAGTTACAGGTAAGCCATCCTTGCTTCCCTTATGTAGCGACATATGAACCTATTAAAATCGGACAAAATTTCTTTAGTTTTACTCGCTTTGTATTAAAGAGGAATTTTTTGCTTAGTTGCTAGCTAATACCCCTCTTTCTGTGCAGGGTCCTCACGTCTCCACCATCGGACTTAGCTTCGGATGGGAACTCGGTGCTACGGAGATGGATTTAATGCTCCAATGCTCTAGGTATGAGGTTTCTCTAAGGCTGGTCAAGTATGTTAATTATTTTTCCCTTTCTGCTCAGAAACTGTTGCACGAGGGTTCTTAGGCTGAAACTGTGTTCAGTTTATGCACATGTTGCTTGGGTTCTCAGATAGATTGTCTTGTACAGGGACCAGCCACATCGATGCATATTCTAGGCTTAACACCCCCTGGCTAACTCAGTCTATCTTTACGCTTTTAGTTATTTGGGTCCCTTTTAAGGTAGAGGTTGATTCGGGGGATTAATGGGACCAAGCCCTCTGTTGGCTTCCCCGATTTTTCTGTTGATGTGTCTACTATATTATTTCAAGTTTTTAATTTAAGTGAAAGACTTTGGTTCTGTGTGTAACACTCAGCCTAGTGAAATATGCCGAAAGCTAAACCCTTACTGCTTCTAATCAAGTCTGTTTATGCTGCTCATGCAATATATGTATATTTATATCAAGTTCCCCAGACTTATTGTGATGGATTTAGCTCTAATACCGTATGGTTCCTTTGAATTTTCTTATTAGTTTGAATGTCATGATGAAGCACTCGGTTTATTGAATGGTTTGTTCAGATATGAATGATAATGGAAACATCCCCTCATGGGTCAATGCATCCGTGGAAATATGTTTTTCTTTCCTCTATGTAATTTTATACTTTACATCTTTTGCTACAATGCTTCAATTCCGTTGAATCGCCAGTTCCATGCACAATGCCAATATTTACATAGTTACAAGTTCCATGTTCCTCTTTTGATTGCCTACTGAGGTTTCTTTACTTTAATAACACATAAATTTACCTACTCACTCTTCCCTGAGTGTTGTTACTCGATTCACTCTGAAGATTATAATTTACAGCCACCCAGTTTTGTGTATATGAATTCCCTCTGTTACCTTGTGGAACCATTTGGGCAGTACGCCTCAGTTGAAGTTTTCTTTTCTGTTGTAATATGAATGCTTAATACAGTCATCCAACTGACTTAGATTCCTAAGGTGATGGTAACAGCCTATTCGTGTTGTGATTTAATATACGCATGGCCGCTAAGCATAGATGATTTTGGTTTTAATGATGGTTCTCTTGTTGTAAACTAATAGAAAGTAGTATAGCCACTGTGCATATATTTTACCCAACAATTAGGCTATTTCAGTTAGCGGTTTTTCTCCATTTGAATGTATTTTGACTTCTTCCACAACAAATTTTAATCTTGGAACAATACCCTACGCCTAGGATTCTAGAAACATTACCCTACACCTAGGGTTCTAGAAATGAAACCCTACACCTAGGGTTCTAGGTATATATACAATATACTGAATACTTTCTTTCTGCAGTCAGCAATTTAATTTCAACAATAGAGTTTACAGTAATAATTCCTTCTGGCCTTACCTGTTCACTCATGCACGACTTGCCTTTTTCCACAACACTCTGCTCCATGTCTCACGTGAGGTGGGATGGTTTTGTATTTACACCTTGCTCCCTCAGTTGTACAGTTGCTCGACTACGCTGACCCTCACCGTATCTCTTTTGTTTCGGGTTCCCTTTTATTGACTTAACATTATTCTTGGTAAAGACTGCATTTACCCCTAACTCAATCCTAGATAAATAACTGTAACATTGCAACCATCTAATACAACATGCTTCATCAATGTTTTTAAAAGTTTTTTTTTTTTTATTTAAAAACAAAGAACAGTTCAGTCCCTAACCTGAGTCAATGTTGCTTGCTTAAATACTTGAAAAGCCGATATTACCTCTGTTCATCTACTTTCAATTTGCCACCCATCCATGAGATTCGTCCTTCGAGACTAGAATCTTCCCCCTTGCTCTCTTGTAGGACCACTGTCTGCAGCGAGATATTTGCACTCAGTGCCTGGCTATCTGGTCATCACTAGACTTAGCCAATTTCTCATTTCTTTTTTTTCCTCTCTGTCTATGCCAACAGCACACAGCACTCCCTACTCCCCCTTCCCCTATTTTGCTTTGGAAGCCTTTCCAGTTAGGGAAAACAGTTAGGGTTGGGAATCACAACAATTGTCTTTCCTTTTAACTTCCCCCTTGAGAAGTGGCTAGTTTTTTTTTTAAGAAAACATTTCTTAATTTTTTTTTAAAAGCTGATATTATTTAAATTCAAACACATAATATTTTAATATAGTTCATCATTTACCACACTAAAATCAAATATTTACATTTATTCAGTACCACACTAAAATCAAATATTTACATTTATTCCGTGGCATTACACGAACCCTTTTCATTCTTCTAAGAAGGCTCAGAAAATTCTAGCCAGGCACCTTTATCATTCCTAAAGGCTCGGAAAATTCTAATCACAAAAAGTTTTCATTCCTCTATAATATTTTATGTAGTTTTACCATTAGCAACACATTCACAACAATGTAAGAAGGACAAAATGTTGAAAACATTTGAAAACCCGGAAACATTATTTTTAACATATTCTGATTTATAAGTATATTATATATGAAAGTTTTCAATCTTCCCTCACTAACACACTTAAATTCTAGTTTTATTACAATTTCCAGATCCAAAAAATTAGTACCTTTTTAACTAAAATTAAAAAGAAATATTTGTTTTTCATTTTTTTAGCTTAATTTCTAGATAAAAGAATAAGATGCCTGAATAAAAATAGAAAACAAATATTTGTTTTCATTTTTTTTAACTGAATTAAATAAAAAATAAAAATAAAACACAAAAATAAGATGTCTAACTAAAAATAGAAAACGAATATTTGTTTTCATTTTTTTAACCTAATTAGATAACAATAAAAATGCAACACAATTTCCGATAAATTTCAGCCACTATAAATTTCAAGTATGATAAGGTTAGGATGTATAAATGATTTAAAATTGAATTTAATTTTTTATTTTTGATTTCTATATTTTTATTTCCGAACAAAATATTCATAATTTGATGTTTATGTTAAAAAATCTGTATTATTTTTTTGTTTTTTTATAAGAATTACTATATGCATTTCAAAAAAAAAATACAACAACTCAATCATAATTTCTTCAAAATATAACAAATTTAAATTTTTTAGTGAAGTTTGAAATAAGGAATCTGTAATATTTCTTGGTTTTTTTTTATACGAATTCTTCTATGCATTTGAAAAAAAAACCCAAAAGCCAAACCATGATTCCTTAAAATTATCACCATGAAATTTGCGACCTGTCAATAGCATGTAATTTCAAAGTATATGGAAATTGCCAAAACATGATGGTTCGTAGTGATTTTTTAAATATATTTTTAAATACATAAATAGATTTAATGTCTAGTGATTTTGAAATAGAATTAAATTAGTTATATTTTAGTTAAATTGGTTAAAAACTTCGTATCTACTCCAATTTTGAAAATTCAAAATCCTCAATTTTGGATTCCAGAAAAAAACAAATAGCATTAAACATCTTATCCACTCCAATTTTGAAAATTTTAAATCCTCAACCTTCGCTTCTAGAAAACTACCAAATAGCATTAAATACTATTATAAATTTTTAGATACTGAAAATTCTATGCTTCAGTCAATTACTTAAAATTTATTTGGATGAGTGTTGGATATATTACTAAGTGTGTACAGGTTAAGTTCCTTATTTAACAAGGTTACCAACCTTAAAAATTTCGTATAACAATTTTCAAAACATCATGGACAAAATTGGGGAGAAATCAAAGAAAATTTTGATTTTGAAATTTTGTGTCACGTACCTACATACTTTAACATACACAAAAAAAAATTATATGGTATACATCTAACGCATATACACTATGGTTAGAAACTGCACATTATTGTACATCTAACGCATATACACTATGGTTAGCAACTGCACATTATTTAAATATGGTTTATGTTTATCGCCACCCCACAGTGTATACGTGCCTAACCCGAGGCATCGTATAGGTGGCAGGCAATGCATACATGGCCAGCCTTGTTTGACATCACATTGTTTATTCGGCAATCAATACATACTTATGTTTATTTGATAGCTGTATGGTATGAATCTCTTATGTTTAATCTTCGAGTTTATCGAAGCTGTATTGAGCTCTTCTGTTGGCGCCTCCTGCGCGGGACATCTGGCGAGAGCATTGAATCTTGCCGGACAAACCACGTGAACAGAGCATGGTTGCTGTGCTTGGGCTCTACTCGCGCCGGGATTTTGGGTAAGGTCGCCTCCATCTACGGTGCACATTTGATAGATGAGATCAAAGGTTGGAAAGGCTCCACGTTTCTCCGCTGGTAGCCTGGTTTATATTTGGCGCTCTCCGGATTATTCGAGATTTCTTTTTGTCATTCCATACTCTCTCATTCTTTGTTCCTCGCTGCATGGACTTGTTCACTTCTCCGCGCCACGAACTCCGCGATTCCAAACTCCGGTGCCATCCGAAAGATCTTCAACTCCATAGGCTTCATGACCGAAGCCATCATGTATTTTACTCCTCAGCAAAAGATCTGAAGCTATAATTTATTTTAATGTTTTTTCACAGAAGTCTCATTCTCGTCGTTGGCATGACAGGTTGCAAGCAAAGGAGTTCCGGCTTCTACAGCTTAGAGGAGAGATAAGCCCGTTGAAGCCCGCCGAGCTTATCCACAGGTATTTATCCGGTTCGCAGGCTTAGTTATCGGTTGATTCCCCTCTGTCTTGGTTTCAGTTTTGCCAGAGGTTTTTCCTCTGTGCTGGAGAAGAGACCCCAACCTTATTGTCTTTTGGTTGGCCGCAGGTCTTGATGGACCAACGCTCTTAACTGTTCAAGAGTTCTGGAACTGTTTTTTTAAGAGCTGGGTCTTTCCTCATCTGCGGTGATTTGGGCCCTTACCCATGTTTTTTCTGAGACTGGAGTTTAATATACAGCTATCTGTATTTTTATTTGCTGTATCTGTTGTGACTATAGACATGTTTTATGACTATCCTTAACCCTGGTTGGAACCAGCGGCTTATTTACTTTTATATTCTTATAGCTCGAGGCTATTGGTTTACTGTATCTATCTGTTCCAGCTATATAATGTCTTCATTCTCTGTCATGGATACGAATGATTGTACTATAATGCAGCGTAGGGTTTATCTATTACCATATATATAATGTTTTCCTCGTTTCCGTATTTACGCTGGTTAAATTATAGTATGCAAGCAAATGTATAGAGTAATCTATAGTTATCTTTTGTTTCGCCAATATTTTGATAGACTTATGTATGGAATTCCCTCTGTCGTGCCAACATCTGAATCTTGTAGATGTATGGCCGGCTGGGTAAGGTTTTGAATGAATATATTTAGATTCACTCTGTCGTATCATCCTCTGTTCCCATAGATGAATGGTCGACGGTTAATGACTCGTCCAGTCGAACCCTGAGTTCTGTATTATATATATATAACCATATACATTCGGTTAATCATATGTTTGGGGTTCTGGTTCATTATTGGCAGCCATTACATTCGCGGCCTCGGTGAATGCATATTTCTATTCTTTCCTTAATGCATGCAAATGGGTTTACTGTGCTTAAAGAAATATCGCTTGGTTCTGTTGCATTGTTCTATGCCCGTCTCTGTATGGTTTACACAGTGGATATAATACTCTTCAGTTACCCACAGCATGGGTCTTTAATCTTGGATATTAACTCCGCTCTTCTTCATTACTTGGACTTGTGAAAGCCTCATTTGCCACGACTATACCGAGTTCGGCTCCACGCCATTATGCCTTTCCTTTGTTTGTTGACCCTCTGCTGGCATTTTACTTAAAGGTGTTATGGTTTCTATATAGCCGCTTGCGACCATTAGGGTCTTGATGTCATATCGACCCAGTTATTTTGGTTGCATGAAGATTTCAGTTTCCGTGATTCGTTTTTCTCCAGACTATGTAGTCATTTAATTGATAAAGACAGACTTATATTATTAACAGTCCGCTTCATTTGTTTTAAAGGTTCAGCTGTTCTCAGCTCTTGAAGTTTTAACTATTTTGTTTACATTTCTTTCTTGCACAGAATATTATTGCCATATCAGTCTTTGGCCTTACGATTATACGACTGTTTCCCGTCTTCTGGTTTACTTCGAGGTTGATTGTTCTTTATACTGATACCTCTTAGTTACACAGACACATTATCTTTACATCTTGCAATTAAGCTGTCTACAGTTATGCACAGACATGCTATCTCTTGCTCTTACAGCTAGGTTGTCTATTAACGTAATTTACTCTATAAGCTAATTATAATTAATTGCTCAGATAATCACAGTTGTACTATAGATAACCAGGCATATGAGGGTTCCGTTACTTACCTGACCCCCTCTGGTAAGTTGAATCTGGAACACTTCTCCTGCCAAATAGCTGTGTAACGCTTGTTTTCCACCCAACCATGAGACCAGTCCTTTCAGACCTGAGTCTCCCCCCAAGCTTACGCTTACCGGATCACTATCCTCAGTAAGCCAACACTCTCTTTGTGACTGACTATCTGGTCCTTACCAGACTTAGTCCATCCAGGGTTTTCTTTCCCTTTCTCCTCTGCCTATCACTATAGCCCAGAGTTCTCAACCCACCTCCCTTTTCCCTGGAAACCCTTCCAGTTGGGAAAGGTGGTTATTTCTAGTTATATTAACTAACCTTTCTTTCCAATTCCCTTTTATTTTGGGAAGTCAGATATCTTCTTGATTAATTCCTTTAATCATCAATTTAGTGCACATGTAAAATTAACATCATATCCTCAAAAGAAAATAAATTCTTCATATTATTTCAATTCAGTGTTTTACTGCAGTAACTTTTAAATAATTACATTTTACAAGGTCATCACATCTCCCCCTCCTGAGATTTGACATCGTCCCGATGTCTAGTGTCTCCAAACAATTCCGGATAAGCTTTTCGAAACAGCTCTTCGTCTTCCCAAGTAGCCTGTTCAGGCCCATAGTGCTGTCATTGCACTTTAATTTGGGTAATAACCCACTTCAGCAACTACACTTCTCTCCGGTTGAGAATGCTCAGCGGCTTGACCCAAACTTCTCCTTCCGGTTCGACCTACAATCAATAACAGTATCAGTCTTTTGTTACAGATACATTTTCAACTAGTTTAGAAAAACAATCCTTACCCTTATATCTTGCCACTTGATCACATGCTTAGGGTCATAGATATACTTCTTAAGCATGGATACATGAAAGACATTATGAATTCTAATGTGGTTTGGTAAGGCTAGCTGATAAGCTACTGGCCCAACCCTTGCCAAGACCTGAAAAGGTCCGAAGTATCGAGGTGCAAGTTTAGTGCAGTTGCTCCACTGCAGAGTACTTTTCCTTGCCTGAATTCTGATATAAACATGATCGCCCACCTGATACTCTTTAAACCTTCTTTTCCGATCTGCAAAGTTTTTCTGTCTATCCTGAGCGGCCTTCAGGTTAGCTCGCACCTTTTTGACCATATCCTCCATCTCCTTGAGCATTTCTGGTCCCAACCTTAACTTGTCCTCCGGGCCACTCCAATTTGAGGGTGTCCGACATTTCCGTCCATACAATACTTCAAATGGAGACATCTGAATTGATGTGTGATATCCATTGTTGTAAGAGAATTCCACTAAGTGTAAATAGTCCTCCCATTGTGTCGGTTTTTGCATAATACATGCTCTCAACATGTCTTCCACCATCTGATTTACTCTCTCCGTCTGCCCATCAGTCTAGGGATGGTAAGCAGTGCTAAAATTCAGCTGTGTACCCAATTCTGCAAATAGTGCTCTCTAGAAGGCGGATGTAAACTTCACATCCCGATCTGATATTATGGTTTTTGGGAGTCCATGAAGTCGGAACACATTTTGCATAAAGACATGTGCAATTTGCACTGCTCGGTAGGTGGATTGTACCGGTATGAAGTGTGTTGCCTTACTTAACTTGTCCACCACCACCATGATAGAGTCATTGTTCCTCTTTGTTTTAGGCAACCCGGTTATAAAGTCCATTGATATAATTTCCCATTTCCATTCAGGGATGGGCAGGGGTTGCAATAATCCAGCCGGGTGCTGGTGCTCCGTCTTGATTTGCTGACATTCCAAACATCGCGCTAAATATTCAGCCACATGCTTTTTCATACCTGGCCAGTAATATTCCTTCTGAAGTGCAGTCAGCATTTTCTGGTACCCGGGATGACCAGCGTAGTGACTGGTATGAAACTCATTCAATATTAAATTTTTGAGGCTGTTGTTATTTGGTACAAACAATCTCTTTTTGTAAAGCAGCATTCCATCCCTGTTAACCTCATAGTCTTGCGGACTTCCCTCGTTGGAAAGTGACATGTGCCGCTTCATCTGTTGGTATTCAGCATCTTGGCTTGCTGCTGTTTTCATCATTTCCAGCAAGGAATTTTCCCATCTACATAATGTAACTTCATACAAACATTGCACCTTTCGACTCAGTGCGTCAGCTACCCGATTTTCCTTTCCCTTCAGATGTCGAATGTCAAAGTCGAACCCACTTAAGAAATCTACCCAACGAGCTTGTCTTGCGTTTAGTGTGGGTTGGCTAAAATAATTTGTTAAGCTGTGATGATCTGTGAGTAGCAAAAATTTCCTTCCCAGAAGGTAGTGTCGCCACATCTTAAGCGCATGTATGATAGCTGCTAATTCCAGATCATAGGCAGAATACTTCTGCTCATGTTCCTTCAATTTTCTTGATTCATAGGCGATTACTTTCCCTTCTTGCATTAGCACACCTCCAATGCCTTCTCCACTAGCATCGGTACATACCACATAGTCCTTGCTCGGATCAGCTATACTTAAAACAGGAGCAGATGTGAGTAATTTCTTAAGTCTCTCAAAACTTTGTTCACATTCAGAACTCCATCTGAATGTCCTCCCTTTCTTTTGCAAGGACGTGATAGGGTATGCCACCCTTGAAAAACCTTCCACGAATCTTCTGTAATATCCCGCCAATCCCATGAAGGATCTGATATTCGCCACGTCTTTTGGCACAGGCCAATCTAGTATGGTTTTTATTTTCTCAGGATCAACAGCAATTCCTTCCTTTGAAATTACATGACCCAAATACTGGATTTCTTCTTTATAGAAATCACATTTGCTGAGCTTAGCATACAAATGATGTTCTCGCAAAGTTTGCAGTACCATCCGAAGATGTTCCTCACGCTCCTCCTTAGAACGAGAATAAATCAAAATATCATCAATGAATATTAGCACAAATTTGTCTAGAAATTGATGGAACACACTGTTCATCAAACACATGAACGTGGCAGGTGCATTAGTCAATCCAAAAGGCAGCACTACAAACTCGTAGTGCCCATACCGAGTTCAGAAGGCTGTCTTAGCGATATCTCCTTCTTTAATCCTGATCTGATGGTATCCAGATCGCAGATCAATTTTAGAAAATACTGCCGCTCCCTTGACTTGATCAAAAAGTTCATCAATCCGCGGTAAAGGGTATTTATTTTTAATTGTGAGCTTGTTTAATTGCCGGTAATCAATACACATTCTAAGAGTTCCATCCTTCTTTCTGACGAATAGCACTGGAGCTCCCCATGGAGATACACTGGGACGGATATAATTTTTATCCAGCAATTCTTGTAGTTGCATCTTCAATTCAGTCAACTCTGGCACACTCATTCTATAAGGTGTCTGCGAAACTGGAGCAACTCCTGGTATTAACTCAATGGTAAAGTCTATGTCCCTCTTTGGAGGTAATCCAGGAATTTCTTCTGGGAATACATCTGCAAACTCTTTTATAACTGGGGGGTGTTTTAGCGGATTCTCCTTATTCTTGGTTTCTGCATAGCCCACCTGAATCGCATACACTTGGCATCTATTCTAGATGCATTTTGCCAGCTGAGATGCAGTGATTGGTCGGACCTGAACTGGTCGTTTAATTCCCTGCATTTCTTGTTCTATTCCAGCATCATCCTTGTACCGTATAATTTTTGTTTTGCAGTTCACTAAAGCCCAATGCTTTTCTAGCCAGTCCATCCCAATTAGAACATCATAGGACCCGAGGGGAAGTATATTCAGGTCTGCCACTACTGGCTGTCTTGCTACCACTATAGGGCAACTTTTTACCTTTGCCATTACTTGTCTTTTGGTCCCTGTAGCTAGCTGTACCAGCCAAGGATTCCTAAATTTTTCAGGCTGCAATTTACACTGTTCAACTATCTTTGGACTAATGTAACTTAAAGTAGCTCCAGGATCTATTAGAACAGAGATGGAAAGGTTTAAAATTTTACCTTCAAACTCTACCATGGTGGGCTGGTATTCTGCCTGGCGATCGTCCAAGGCTGCGTTAATTCTTGGCATACTTCGTCCCATGTCACCCACGGTGGATGCCTCATGAATCTAGGATATCTGGTCAGTTCCCTTCCTTTGCAGACAATTTTTGACATAGTGCGGTCCACCACAACCCCAACATTGCACTGGGGGTCTGATTATTCCCTCAGTGTCCATTTTGGCGGGTTGTTCACTCATTCTGGTTTCACCGATGGACTTGGACCTGAATGCACTTCTTGGTGCTGCCCTACTATTCTGGCCCTTGCTGCTTCGTTTGATTTCGCCGCTTCGACTCCCCTTATTATTTCCAACAGCTTTATTATTCTTCTTCTCATTCCATTTTCTGTTGGAACTGTCCCCTTTCTGTTTACTCTGTTGATAGCAGATTCTGGCCTTATGAATCGCCTCATCCATGGTTCTAGGATTGTCAAATTCAATCCTTTCCCTCATATACATAGGTAGACTGCTGACAAACCGCTGCACCTTGGCTTTTTCTTCTTTAAGGTAGGGTACATAGCGGAGCAAGGATGTGAAACGATTGATGAACTCATCCATAGTCTATTGCCCCAACCGCAGATCATGGAATTCCTTCGCCTTTTCATCATAAAACCGTTCCGTCAAGTATCTCTCTTTAAAATATTTCTGGAATTTTTCCCATGTTATGGTTCGCTCAGTTACGCTTTTAACGATTTTTACTTCCTCCCACCACAATGGCGCCTTCCCTTGTAACTGGAAGATGGCCAACCGTGCCTTCAAGTTATCGTCATATTCCCCATCGTAATGCGGGGGTTTAATCTTTCGGAATTCTCCTTGCAGTTCCACCTTTTGACGCTTTGAGGTCCGCTGTTCTGATGCATTATCAGATTGGTCCTCTCCTTCTTCAGGAATTTCAGATTCTGCGTGGTATCGTTCCTCCTCCGTCATTTTCTGTTGTTCTGTGCTGGGATTAGCTAATGGCGGGTTCTGTTTATCAGACAAACTTTTCAAAATCCGTTCCTGTTCCATTGTCAGTCGTGCATTATCCTCCCGGAGTCGGGCCATCTCATTTTTCAGCTCTTGGACTGTTTCTAGTATGGCCAGATTCGTGCTGCGGGTCTCCTCACCCAGCTGCACCCACAATTCTGGATTGTCTCCAAAATTTGTTGCAGGCCCCCAATTGGCTGCAGGCCTATGCGGTGCGCTGCCCGACCCTTGCATATTACTTGTGATACCTTTGTTGTTTTTTTTTTTCGTCTTGACTAGCCTGTACCTAGCCTGGTCTGATCATGCAACATATAACTTTGTGAGCTACCTGCACAATTCTGTTACTTCAACAAGATTATTATTGTCATAATGACCTTCTCATCTTTTAATACTTATTCATTTCCCAGAGGCCACAGTATGGGTAATCTGGGCTCTGATACCAATTTGTCACGTACCTACATACTTTAACATACACAAAAAAAAAATGGTATCTGGTATACATCTAACGCATATACACTATGGTTAGCAACTGCACATTATTGTACATCTAACGCATATACACTATGGTTAGCAACTGCACATTATTTAGATATGGTTTATGTTTATGGCCACCCCACAATGTATATGTGCCTAACACGAGGCATCGTATATGTGGCAGGCAATGCATACATGGCCAGCCTTGTTTGACATCACATTGTTTATTCGGCAATCAATACATACTTATGTTTATTTGATAGTTGTATGGTATGAATCTCTTATGTTTAATCTTCGAGTTTATCGAAGCTGTACTGAGCTCTTCTGTTGGCGCCTCTTGCGCGGGACATCTCGCGAGAGCATTGAATCTTGCCGGACAAACCACGTGAACAGAGCATGGTTGCTGTGCTTGGGCTCTTCCCGCGCCAGGCTTTTGGGTAAGGTCACCTCCATCTACGATGCACATTTGATAGATGAGATCAAAGGTTGGAAAGGCTCCACGTTTCTCCGCTGGCAGCCTAGTTTATATTTGGCACTCTCCGGATTATTCGAGATTTCTTTTTGTCATTCCATACTCTCTCGTTCTCTGTTCCTCGCTGCATGGACTTGTTCACTACTCCGCGCCACGACCTCCCCGATTCCAGACTCCGGTGCCATCCGAAAGATCTTCAACTCCACAGGCTTCATGACCGAAGCCATCAGGTATTTTACTCCTCAGCAAAAGATCTGAAGCTATCATTTATTTTAATGTTTTTGCACAGAAGTCTCATTCTCATTGTTGGCATGACAGGTTGCAAGCAAAGGGGTTCCGGCTTCTACAACTTAGAGGAGAGATAAGCCCGTTGAAGCCCGCCGAGCTTATCGACAGGTATTTATCCGATTCACAGGCTTAGTTATCAGTTGATTCCCCTCTGTCTTGGTTTCAGTTTTGCCAGAGGTTTTTCCTCTGTGCTGGAGAAGAGACCCCAACCTTATTGCCTTTTGGTTGGCCACAGGTCTTGATGGACCAATGCTCTTAACTGTTCAAGAGTTCTGGAACTGTTTTTTTAAGAACTGGGTCTTTCCTCATCTGCAGTGATTTGGGCCCTTACCCATGTTTTTTCCGAGACTGGAGTTTAATATACAGCTATCTGTATTTTTATTTGGTGTATATGTTGTGACTATAGACATGTTTTATGACTATCCTTAACCCTGGTTGGAACCAGCGGCTTATTTACTTTTATATTCATATAGCTCGAGGCTATTGGTTTACTGTATCTATCTGTTCCAACTATATAATGTCTTGATTCTCTGTCATGGATACGAATGATTGTACTATAATGCAGCGTAGGGTTTATCTATTACCATATATATAATGTTTTCCTCGTTTCCGGATTTACGCTGGTTAAATTATAGTATGCAAGCAAATGTATAGAGTAATCTACAATTATCTTTTGTTTCGCCAATGTTTTGATAGACTTATGTATGGAATTCCCTCTGCCGTGCCAACATCTGAATCCTGTAGATGTATGGCCAGCTGGGTAAGGTTTTGAATGAATATATTTATGGTTTTGTATGGTTTACATAGTGGATATAATACTCTTCGGTTACCCACATCATGGGTCTTTAATCTTGGATATTAACTCCACTCTTCTTCATTACTTGGACTTGTGAAAGCCTCATTTGCCACGACTATACCGAGTTCGGCTCCACGCCATTGTGTCTTTCCTTTATTTGTTGACCCTCTGCTGGAATTTTACTTAAAGGTGTTATGGTTTCTATATAGCCGCTTGCGACCATTAGGGTCTTGATGTCATATCGACCCAGTTATTTTGGTTGCATGAAGATTCCAGTTTCCGTGATTCGTTTTTCTCCAGACTATGTAGTCATTTAATTGATAAAGACAGACTTATATTATTAACAGTCCGTTTCATTTGTTTTAAAGGTTCAGCTGTTCTCAGCTCTTGAAGTTTTAACTATTCTGTTTACATTTCTTTCTTGCACAGAATATTATAGCCATATCAGTCTTTGGCCTTACGATTATACGGTTATTTCCCGTCTTCTGGTTTACTTCGAGGTTGACTGTTCTTTATACTGATACCTCTTAGTTACACAGACACATTATCTTTACATCTTGCAATTAAGCTGTCTACAGTTATGCACAGACATGCTATCTCTTTCTCTTACAGCTAGGTTGTCTATTAACGTGATTTACTCTATAAGCTAATTATAATTAATTGCTCAGATAATCACAGCTGTACTATAGATAACCAGGCATATGAGGGTTCTGTTACTTACCTGATCCCCTCTGGTAAGTTGAATCTGGAACACTTCTCCTGCCAAATAGTTGTGTAACGCTTGTTTTCCACCCAGCCGTGAGACCAGTCCTTTCAGACCTGAGTCTCCCCCCAAGCTTACGCTTACCGGATCACTATCCTCAGTAAGCCAGCACTCTCTTTGTGCCTGACTATCTGGTCCTTACCAGACTTAGTCCATCCAGGGTTTTCTTTCCCTTTCTCCTCTGCCTGTCACTACAGCCCAGAGTTCTCAACCCACCTCCCTTTTCCCTGGAAACCCTTCCAGTTGGGAAAGGTGGTTATTTCTAGTTATATTAACTAACCTTTCTTTCCAATTCCCTTTTATTTTGGGAAGTCAGATATCTTCATGATTAATTCCTTTAATCATCAATTTAGTGCACATGTAAAATTAACATCATATCCTCAAAAGAAAATAAATTCTTCATATTATTTCAATTTAGTGTTTTACTGCAGTAACTTCTAAATAATTACATTTTACGGGGTCATCACATCTTGATTCATAAATAAATCTAATACATTAAAATCCTCTTATCTATTCCAATTTTGAAAAGTCAAAATCTTCAACTTGCAATTCCAAAAAAAATACCCAGTAGCATTAAACTTCTTCTCCACTCCAATTTTAAAATTCAAAATCCTCAACTTTTGATTCTAGAAAGCTACCAAATAATGTTAGAGATCATTATACAACAAGAACAAACTTTAGATACTGAAAATTTTGCGCTACATTTAGTTAATTACTTAAACTTTAGATACCGAACATTCTAAGCACGCTACATTTAATTAATTACTTAAATTTTATTTTGATGAGTATTGGATATTTTACTAAGTGGTGAGCATTAGGCAGGCTCCTTAGTTATGAAGTTCCTTATTTAACAAGGTTGCCGACCTTAAAATCTTCTTAAAACAATTGCCATAACATCATGTGAAAAATTGGAGAGAAATCAAAGAAAATGTTTTTGAAATTTTGATTCATAAATACATCTAATACCTTAAAAACCTTTTATCTATTCTAATTTTGAAAATTCAAGATCTTCAACTTCCCATTCCAAAAACTACCAAATAACATTAAACCTCTTAAACCTCTTATTCGCTCCAATTTTGAAAAGTCAAAATCCTCAACTTCAAAAAACTATCAAATTACATAAAACCATAAAACTCATAGTAAATTAAAATACAAAAAATAAAATACACACTATTTTTTTGAATTTGAGGGTGTATCAGGCTACCAACCTGAGTTTGAGCTGCTCCCCAAGCTGGTTGGTAGAAATCACACCTTAATTTACTTCAAAATTTCGTGGCTTTGTACGTTGGTTGGTTGAAATCAAGCCTTAATTTACTTCAAAATTTCTGTATATCATATCAAACTAACGAAATAAGTAAATAAAGAAACCACGCCTTAATTTACTTCAAAATTTCCTAAGAGCTGTATACCATTTCAAATTTTACATAACTTGTAAGTATTTTTCAGGGTTTACAATAAACTAATGGCATAAGTAAAAAAATGGTACATACCTGATAGGTTGATACCACGAGTCTAGCCTTTTGAATGAGAAAACATGCCATATTCGGACACTAACAAATTCAACAATGCAATAGGATAAATTAAAATATTGCAGGGATGTTATCAATTTCCCCAATTAGCAACAAAGAGCAATGGCAGAGGAAAATGTAACCAGTCTAGCCGGTAACTAGTCTAGTGGTTTTGAACAAGAAAGCATGTCATATTCAGACACTAATAAATTCAACAATGCAGATAAATGAAAAGATTGTAGAAATGTTATTGCTTTTGGCAATTACCAAAAAAAGAGCAATGGGAGGGGAAAATATAAAACCATAAAACACATAATTCGAAAGTTGTTTTGCAAGTAAATAGGTCATTAAATTATGTCATAAATATTCATATGGCAGACGGTTACTCCCATAATGTCCCATTAATTCTCAACAACCAAACCTTGAAAGAATATTTCACACTAGCTATAGCCTTGTAGTAGCCATAAGGTCCCATTAATTCTCAATAACCAGAGCTTGAAAAAATATGGCACATTAGCCATAACCCTGCCATAATCCATGTGGATCACAGATGTGAATTACCTATGTACAATATGTACATTATGATTAGATTTTTGTGAACTCAACTTGGCAATTTTTTTTGTTATAATAAATAATTTTGGGGATTTGTAAATTTTGATACAATAGATTTTTAGGTTTGGATTTTTACTTAAATGTCAAAATAACAGGGCCCAATATATTTTAAACCTCAGATTTAACGTGCACAAATTTCCACCAACGCTAAAATACGGTCCTGTAAGACGTCAATTCCGAGGCCTCGTGACGATGTTCCTTGCATAAGGAAAATTTATGCATTCAAATTCTGACAAAAGAAGAGTGTTTAGAGGTGGAATTCGGGGTCGTTCAAATCAATGACCTGGCATGACATTGGTTCTACCTCATGCAAGAGGTACTTTTCTATCTAAAAATTATGAATCCTACAGTTTAATCACGAGATATCGCATGAGCATAGTACAAGGCCTTTTATGTCCATTCTTTGAGATTTACTTCGTTACGCAATACCCTAAATATTTGTTGAGAGCTGAAGTTCGAACCCTAAAGGAAATCTGTAGCACGTCTTAATCAAACCATAAGGAGAATTGAGAGTCAGCGACAGCACGGCCAGAGCATTACACGAAATATTGGTTAGAGAAGCGGTTATCTCGGAAGAAAGCCAGCACGGCAACTGAGCATCAGCAATGACATGGTAAGAGCATCATTGTTTCATAGTTTGTATAGGTTGCGTAATCACCATATAAATCTTTAAAATATATTTTATTTTATAAACCTGAATTCATATAAAATTAAGATGGAAATTATATATATAG